>UZAE01001056.1:0-15543 GCA_900617975.1 Rodentolepis nana | reverse complement strand
AGACAGACAGACACAAAGGCGGAGAAAAAGTAAGATAAGTACTGTGTAAGGGGTCAAATATGACATACAGTGGGGTCATGATAGTTTGAAGTGAGAAGTAGGACATATAGGGGGGTCATGGTAGTTTGAAGTGAGAAGAAAACTGCCGGTTAATAGACTTTTTTGCCGTATGCGGAGAAGTCAACTACCAGTTAATAGACTTTGCCGTTGAAGTCAGAAGTCAACTGCCGGTTAATAGAATTTTTTTGCCGATAGTTTGAAGTCAACTGCCGGTTTATAGACTTCGAATATGACATAGAGAAGTCAACTGCCAGTTAATAGATCATGGTAATTGAAGTCAGAAGTCAACTGCCGATTAATAGACTTGGGGTCATGATAGTTTGAACTCAGAAGTCAACTGCCAGTTAATAGACTTACTCATGGTAGTTTGAAGTCAACTGCCAGGTAATAGACTTTAGTTTGAAGTGAGAAGTCAACTGCCGATTGATAGACTTTTATTTGAAGTCAGAAGTCAACTGCCAGTTAATAGACCTTTTCAGTCAGAAGTCAACTGCCGGTTTATAGACTTTTTTGCCGTTTGAGTAGTCAGAAGTCAACTGCCGGTTAATAGACTTTTTTGTGAAGTGAGAAGTCAACTGCCAGTTAATAGACCTTTTTGCGTTGAAGTGAGAAATTAACTGCCAGTTAATAGACTTTTTTGCCGTATGAGTATACGTTGCCCAGGGTGCACCACGTGGAGGTAAGCCATAGGCATAAAATAGTAAATAATGAAGAGTAGAAGGTTGCAGCGCTGATTTGCTGACTGTACAGTGACACGTAGAATATGATGCACAATGGTTTTGACTAAACTTTTACAATCCTCCGTGGTAAAATTCTCTTGCATATAATAGATTCCAAAAGTAGCTAATGTATGTCAACAAGAGTGGGGAAACTGAACGAATGAATAGAGTAGCACTCATTACAAATATGGCCAGTAAATGAAAAGATTTAGCTTACTTTGAAGTTATATTAACTGTTGATTAGTTAAGACGCACTCCACACTTGCTCAGTACGTGATCGTTGGGACGGTCACATTTTCGGAACTCTCTAGTGCTCATGAGATTACTATAGTCAGTATTGTTGTTTAACACTCCACAGACTTTCCCACTCAATAGTAAACATCCCATAGCTGTTATCATTTGCTTTTAAGAATTCTATCCGCATCTTTCTTATCGACTGAGTCAACTACATAACTGCAAACATCAATGTTAGCAGACGACACTAATCATGCTCCACACCACTTCAAAACATCGAAACATCTTGCAATCTACAGTTCAAAAGTAGTTCTCTTAATGGATGAAACAATGCCTAAATTGGAAAAACTTCAAATGCTATTGTTTTTCAGTAGAGACGAAAATTCGTGGCAGAGAGCACGATATCTTCGCTTGGGAACACAATAAAATAGCACGGGCAACTTTGTTAACTTAATAAATGAGAACTATCAAACAATTCTCCTCTGCTTACTTCTAATACAAGTTCTCATTCGACTCCTCCTTCACCCCTCTATCACTTATCGGCCATTCAACTTGAATTGTGGTAAAATATGTATGCGCATCTAAATTTGGATGGTTCACATAAACCAAATGAAAACAAAGAGACTAGTTTAACCACCCAACTATGGAGCAGCACAGTCATTATTTGATTAATGATTCTATTGTAAAAGATAGGGATACATTGGTCCATTTCGATTGCTAAAGGAAAACGACAGAAAAATAGTCTTCTGACATCACTGATAAAATCCAAATTAAAAAGTTGTATGGAAAAGCCTATATTAGGGAAAGCTTTTTACCAATAGCTGAAGGCTCTAACCCAATACAATGCGAAAAGAAGTGTCGTCGGAAGTACTAACCCAAATAGACACAATATCAATTAGTTTTTTCATAATATTATGCCAAATAAAAAAGGATTATCATACATGGTCATCATTTTCAAATCGTCTTAAGTATTCAGACAATTAGCATGTAACATGAATAGGGCTTAGATCAGAAGAGAAGTAGTCAGGGGTCAGAATGAGAAAGACCGAAAGAAATAGGACAGCCAAAACTGTAGTTAGTTATAGTGAGGAAAAGGGAGATTAATCATAAATGCTAGCTCTCTGAAAGTAGGCAGAGCTGGAGCCATGAACACCACGTCGATTGTAATGCTTTGTGCCATCAGACGTCACGTTCTTTAGGAAAGTAGTGGTCGTAGTATTACTGTTAGTAGTGGTAGCAGCGGTGGAGCGGGAAGATGGGGAGAAAATAGAACGGAGCGCTTTTGCACCTCGACTAAGAACCCCTCGAACACTCATCTCCTGAAGATTATCACTACGCAGAAGACACAGAAAGAGAAAATTAGCAAAGCTTTAGATAAGGATCTTGCAACATAGAAAATATTCAATGGCATATTATGGTGTAAGGTAGACAGAGCATGCTTACTGCAATGACGAAATAAATAATTTGTTAACTGATAATGAACCCATTATTGAATACTTTTTGTATTTGTATTTTTGTATTTCCACTGCATACCAGCTATTCAGCAAAAAGCAACTTTATAGTTAAGGTTCATCATATAAAAGCGAACGGCAAAATAGGCGTGCAATTCTTATCCGAAACAAAGAAAATGATAGACAGTTACCAATAAAGAAAAACTTCATCTCATTAGATTACTATACAATAATTGAGACACTTGCCAAAGTTAATTTCATTTTCACAGCGATAAGTGACCAATGCTTTCAAAATGATAAGCAATACTCATTTTAAAGTAATTCTCTGCCAAGCAATAAAATATCAGAAATTAAGGGATTAAATTCCAAACACAGATGCAGGGTCAAAATTTGGGACTACACACCTTAGTAAAAGCTTCTGTTCATTATGCAATATATCCACCTATAGACAAGGTTTTCTTCTATACTCCCAAGCCTCAAACGTAAGAATGCACATTCAAAATTCGCTCAGGAGATTTGTACTCCTGACCGTATGCCCTTAAAATAGACTCGACCGTATAAGTGGATATACGTACTGTCTTGGACTTCCCTAAAGTACACTACCCTATCTAGCAACTGGAAAAATATTACCTCTCCTTAGAGGTATATTTTGTTCATTCTTCTAAAGTATAATCTTAGTCAGTCATAAGGGAAGTGCTCCGGCGAATCTGAACTCGATGTGATTCAATCATCTGCTTGTAAAGTGGTCTATTGATGCTACTACATTACCTTGTTGTCCAAGTAGAATTTTAGTTTTATGCCTTCTCTACGAGGCAGTGAAATTTGTAAAGATCTAACAAAAAGTAGTTCAGCGAATTTCAACTATCCCCTACAGATTATTTTTAAACTAGATCCTTAGGGTGGATTGTGGTGAGAAGTACACTTTCTGTAGGGCCATAACAACAGTTCATCAAATGAATTCATGCATTACAATAAGATATTTCCTGTCAAAACAAGGACTAAATGACAAAACGTATGGTGTGATGAGGTGCGAAAACGTGCAAAGTGGCATGCAAGGTAGCAAAAACGATGGCAAGCCCAGAAAAACACACATAAGGATGAAATAAGACAAAGACAAAAATACACACAGCACGATAGGATGAGAAGAGAATAACATGCGCATGAAATAAACTCACACACCTAAAACCATGAGTCCTTGCTATCTGGTCTGTAATGTCAATAAATGAGGGAGAAATAGAAATGAGCTTGAACACGAACACGTAATACATTCACGTAACTACTACTTAGATAGGCACAAAGGCAGGCAGACAGCTTACAGTTGAATAGTCTCGCTCTGAATAGCTGTCAAAGCTGTCTTCTCTAACGAAACCTTTCGGATTTCATCCAGAAGAATTTTCTCCTTTGTTTCACTACTAGGATCTCTATTGGACGGATAGATACGCTCCTTTTTTAACTTCCCAGCGCCATGACGTTTAAATGCTCTGCCGATTTTGACATCTTTAGTCTCACCATTTTGTCTCAAGGAGTCGTAAGCCTTTTGAAGGGTCTCTTCATAAGCTTCCAGCTCTATTTTCTTCAACTCTGCCATGATGATCGCTTCCTGAGTAACGAGTTTATTCCTCTGAGAGATGAGAGAAAGCAATTCGGAAAAGATCTGGGCTTTTTCTGGATATTCTTTCATCTCTTGTTCAGGCATCTCTAGACGATTGCATGTCGAGTTACGTGTGATTCGATTTCCGTTTCGCTTGGACTTTAACCACCGCCACCGAGAATTCGCTTCACGCTTAGCAGAGGTATTGACAGATAGGTCTGGCTCACTTGTGGATGAGGTCTGAAATCCTAAATACAATTCTGCATGTTGAGCTGCTGATTCCTCCAGCCCTCTAAGAGCTCGCTCCTTTAGAGCACCTTGAACCTCTAATTCAAGCATCTCATTTTCAAGTTGAGAAAGTCGAGTTTTTAATGCGGCTATCTCCTTTGCATGAACACCAGTAAATGGTGGAAGAGATGAGTCATCTTCAGAAGAACTTTCCGTTGTATCTTCTTCCTCATCATCTTGATAATCTAAGGCCTCATGAGGATTCACTAGTCTCTGGTCATCATCAGAATCCAACCTCGAGGTCAGCATATACAGTGGAACAGCCTCGTGTCTGGAAACCTGATCAATGTTTTCCTTTAACTGTTGACTAAGTTCTGTTGGTGGATAAATGACAGACTTCTGAAGGAGTACAAGTTCATCATCACTCTCTGACTCAGATTCTGAGCTACTTGACACAAGAGATACGGTAGCACTAACAGTACCGTTTCTGTGTGAGCTAGGTTCTAGAACACAGTTGTACTCACTAACAACCGTGGAACCATCAAATGCTTCTGAACCGTAGGTTTCACTCAACATTGTGGAAGACCGTTTTAGAAGGGGGTAAGTCAAGTGTGGAAGTGTATCTACAATTGTGATAGTGCCATTTCTTACAGGCCTTGATTCGATGCTCTGATCAAATGCCATGAACTCATTTTCCTCCACTATAGATGAATTCACAGTGTCAGATATAGGAGGGTTTAAAGGTGAGAGGGAGATCATTGGTTGAATAGGTAGGTTAAGTACCGGTAGATTGAGGTAGGTAGGGAGGGAAGAGACTTGAGGGGTGATTGCTACAAGTTCAGATGAAGTGTAATGGTCTAGCAAAGTCGACGAGGGTTCCAGAACATCTATAAGAGGCAGAGTGATGGCAATTACTCCGGGAATGTAACTCACTTCCTCAGTACAATCAGGAAGTGTAGTCTCGGTTGTACGCTCCTTGTTCTTGCTTGCACGAAAAGCCACTGAATCAATACGGATAGGCTCGGGATCGGCCATCAGGAAACGCTGTTTAGCAAGTAGTATGGGGGCGGAAAGACCGTACTTTTGTACAAGAGGGGATGATTCAACTGAATTGATATTAGTAATCGTGGGAGAATTAAAATTGGTCGGAGGGGGATTAGAGTCGCCTGGAGAGTGAGGCCGCATGAGAGTCCAGCGTGCATTGGCGTATTCAGGAGCTTGTTCGGGAGTGTCGAAAATTTCCGCCGAGGAAATTCGGCTGTCCTCGTCACTTTGTGAGTCGTCTGAATAAGTTTCTGAAGAACTTTCAGTGGGTGGATGATGGCGGAGGTATAAGTTTTCATCACGTCGAATTCGGCACAGGTGAGTTGCCTCCTCCATACTAATTAGTGGAGATTCATCAAAGCCTGAGGAGAGAATGTTGCTTGTAGTATTGAGATCAGATAAGTCCTCTTCGGTTGATCTATAATGGGTGCGTAATTCATTATATTGAATGCTATTGGTAAATTATTAAGTAGTCAATTTTGTGTACTTACGCAAAAAAGTCCTCATTGTCATCAAGAAGGTATGACGTAATATCACTGAAAAAAACGGGAATACACGTGAAATCAATTAGGTGGTGAAAAAAACGACAGAATTTGGCTTTCTCACGAATAATCGGTATAATTGAAGCTACAATTAGTGTGAAATCATATTAGTGCATTTTTTGACAGCCTCCTACGCTTCAAACCGAGTAAGAATGCTGTGTAAAAAAGGACTCTAGAAAAATTGTAAAATACTATAAAGTAGTCATTCGGATGTAAAAAGTTAGTTTTAAAAGAGCATATCTCCAGATGAACTTTCTTAACAAAAGTGGAAATGCAAATAATTTTTCATAGTTTAAAATAAATGAAGTAATTCAAAACGAGCTTTATTTTTGAGATTATTCAATGACGGGGGGTAAAGACGTTCATCGAATATACTCTTGCAGGGAAAACGGGTTCAAACTTGACTTAAGTGCTTATTCAATGTTCAACTTGAAGTTGGGAATCGACACAAATATTCGCAATTTCAAATACTTGCTTCATAATCTTTTATTTGATATAAAGTAAATGCATTTGCCGAAATTTTCTCAAATTGAGATATTTTTTCATATATATTCTTTAATAAAAAAAATCACTGACAGAGTCATCGTGGGAACTTCAAAATGCAATCAAATACTTAAAAAGTTTGTTAACGTTTTTTAAAAGTAACCGTTTTTTTAAAATACAATACTAATCTGCCCGGTTATTATTGTCTTGAGAAAGCAAAAAATCGATGTTTGCTTGATAATTAACTAGTATCTAGCCAAAGTACAGTTGGAAAGTATAAAAGAGTAAAATTTAGGACAACCAGATAGCGCTTCAGCCCATTTGAACGGTCGAATTCTCAGGGTTAGCAAATTTAACTCAAAAGGTTCAGTAAGCAGCAGTGTACAAATTTTACATTAGTTCAGAATTTTTCTATTGAGATAGTTCTATAATATTGAGCATCAAAGAATGTCAATTAGTTTTTCAGATTAATCAACCACCGCTATAAATGTAGATCAGCTTCATACTATTCAAGGTTACTTTAGCACAACAGAACTGAGTAAATTTCACTTTCAGGGCAATAATAATGCGCTAGGGTTTGTAAACAGAATTAGCACAAAACCAAAAGACACAGTGGAAGTACGGAAATTGACAAACAAAAAAGTTGGTGGACATAACTCTCCTCTCTGGTGACAAAAACCACATGACAGTGTTCTCACATTTGCGTAGAATGGATGATCCCCACGGAAACGAATTCGCTCAGCACTTCGCAATTAAGAGGCCGAGACACGCTAAAAAATTGATGAACACGCGAGGACAAGTGAACACACGGAGCTCATAAAACAAAGACACCAGAATACAAGGAATTATTAATGAACACAAATGGTTAGTAAGTCTGGGAACAGAAGCAGTGGATTGAAATACAGTCAAGTTTTACACATCAAGGTAGTTCACAAAAAGTTCAAATCTGACGATATCATAGGTCCTTTCATGTTATTGGATTTAGTAAAGCTTTAATTTATCATGTAAATTAATAACAAAGATCAAATCATTGACCTTGAGTGAGCACTGCATTTTGAGTTCTCTCTCTCTCTTTCAGTTCTGCTATTTGGAGATTATGCAAGTTGCCTAATAGTATTCCACTTTCCTGATGTTGAGTTGAACAGCTGGTCAATAGATACTGAAAACTTTGGGAAATATATCTTGTCCAATCGTGAAATTTGACATCTCGAATGTGAGTTTGCCGTTTAGTAAATGCTATAAACATTGACAAAACACAATCTTTTAATGCAGTTTTACGATCAATAATTTTTTGGGCCCATTGATACTAAACCAATTCAGTCGCTTACACACAACGAAAATGAGCAATTTTTTGCCTTACGGGGAATTCTATTGAGAGAAAAGTTGTCAGGCTCATACATTGAAGGGACGTCTTACAACTGCCGCTTTACTGCCAAATCCGATTGCCAAACAGTCCCATATAAAGTAGAATTTGAGTTACGGATTTCTGCCCCCCCCTTCCGAAAGGATCTGAGAAAAACATAGCTCCAGTGGGGAAATATTTCATGGTGAAAAAGTTCTACTAATTTTGACATTCACTAATAGGATAGTTCCCAAATAATTTCGGCTCATTGAAAGACAATGCCAGATACCAAACAACAATCTGAATCAGGTGCATAATACGTTTCAGCAAATAGCAGCAAAAACAGTCAGTGTTTAAGACAAAAATACTTACTTTTTCCTTCTTTACCCAAAAATTATTAAAGGCCGACTGCAGTCTTGTTGAAATTTGCACTGTGCAAAGCTATAGAGGGGTTAATCCAAAGTAATTTAAAAGCTAGCGTGCATAGCATGCTAATTTTCACTGAGGTGTGCAGTGTATAGTGCTGCTGTGATAAATCTGTTAAAAAAACGCAATAAGTCTAACACTGAAGTCATTCTCCTTTACGAAAAATATTGCATTTGTAATTTTTAATAAACTTCCCAGCAGAAAATATTCTATCTTACTTTAAGGTGTGGGATACTAGAAAAGGCTATGGAAAATTTCAACCTACCATACCTTAGAAAATCAGCAGGTTGTAGAGATCCATTCAGACGATAGAGTCTCTCATCAAAGGCCGCCCGTCGAATACATTCAGGGAGTCCAAGGGTTCCAGGGACCCCATTTCGGGCATTGAGGAGTACCGGAGGTGCAGGTTCGTCTCGGATACCACGTAGAACGGACCAACGGCGGTTGTTGATCTGCCGACGACGTGCAGCACGTGGTTGGATGTCAGTGGTAACATCCGAGATCAGGGAACTAGCATTGGAAGATGTGCCGTCACCAGTCAAAGCACATCGATGTGGCCTTGAAGAGGGAGGCGTAGAATTGACTAGATTGTAGAAGAGACTTGGTGCGTTGGAGGTGCGGGGTTTGGAGGCCACTAAAGTGGATTTAAATATTGACTACCGATATGAACGATTTAAACAAGACTGAGACTAATCTAGTTAAATTCGGCACATAAACAACAAAAGTTATGTAAATATTGTTCTGACTGACTTTCGAGTTCATCAAAATACGAATTATAATCAGTAAATAAGATTCAGATGATACGAGGTATAAAAAGCCAAGGATCCTATAATTCGAAAGTCGAATAAGTCGATTGCCTCAAATTACCAATGTACTAATTAGTAACATAAAGTTACATTGTTGGATAGCATTTACATTTTCCCACAGTCAAAGTGAAGAGAGTGGATAGGACTTGTTGATAGTAGACCTCACTAGGTTTCGCTAAAGAAAGACATTGATAATGACTCTAAAATATTCACACCTTATTAAAAAAGCGTTTAAGTTAGCAAACTCAATTCCTCTCGCTTGTATTTTCTACTCTTGAATTAACAAATATGTAAAATTGACACCAAGGTGGCAATAGATTCAAATTTCGGGAAATTTTAGAGATATTTAAACAAATAAATAAATAATAAATATTCCAAGCACTTTCAACCTAAATGCGTCCGTCTCAATCACCGAGATCTCCTTGGACAAATTAAGTGATGAGTCATTTGTATAATAAGGGCTGAGCAAAGATAAACAACTTAACCAGGCAAAACAGTAAACAAAGCTATGGGAAAGCTCGGTTAGTTGTGCATTCATGAACCCTAACGTGATCAACATCTCAAATATCCAAAATGATGAAATCTTTTACAATTTTAAGTAGTTATTAACACTTTTCAGTTTCGATACCTACTTTCATAACGGGATCAGTGAATGTGGAAAATAGCTGTAAACGAATGATTCAGTAAAATGTTTAATTTTAATGAAAATTCAATACTATGTAAGATATCTCCTCAATTTTCATTAATAAGAGCTAAAAATTACCTAATTTACTGAAGCTTTTCCGATTATTCCCTCATCTAGCCAAATTATTATTAATTTGAACAAGGTTACAAGTAACATAGCCATTTATAAGTTCCTATTGGAATCACGACATAAATAACCCAAACCAAAATATGAAAAGCTAAGTTCGATCGTACATCGAGGATATCATTTTCAAGGCGAGAAAACTACTTACCTTTGAAGTTAGGTGCAATAATGTTTGGAGGCCCAGTTAACACCAAAACCTCTGTAACTTTACACTAGGTGGAATTACAATAGTTGAATAAAGGACAAAATTCCAGGGAGTATAAATTCAACTAAGACAGTTTCATAGGCCGTATTGTTAACAGGATTTTTTGGCTGAAAAAAACAACAGAAAGCAGGAAAATTTAAAAATAACAATTACAAAAACTTTACTTTGATCAAAGTTTGCATATGGTTAAGGGAACAAAAATCTCTCAGTATTTCAAACGAATGCATTTTGTGCAAAAAAATTTGCATTAGTGGAGAATAGACGAAAATATTAAAATGTACTTTATAAGCCTTAAGGAGTGGATTGAGAGAAAATGTCATTAAAACGAATGCACTTACCACAATAGTTGAGTTAGAATAAGGGAATAATAGAATTGCTCAAATTAATAGTAAATCAATAATCAATTGACAATTAAGAAGCCTCTTTATGGAACTAACAGATAGTTCACTAAATATGGGAATCCTGATCCACAAAGAAATAGTTAAACCGATAAAATAACTAGTAGACCAGAAGCTCGAATAGTGATTCATCCGAGCTTGAAAGAACAACTTTTGATTTAATAAGCCAAGTCCAGAATTGAGGCCTTTAATATATTTCAAGTCAATAAAAAAATCAGAAGCAAATGTGCATTAACTCCTGGGTTCGCTGATTAAGTTAAAGGGCAACATTAGACGAAAAATATTTAAATTTGGGATCCGAAGAGAGCGATGAAAGTACGAGACTTCCTAAAAATAATAATTTTTAAGTCTCTTCCTTGAGCTGAGTTGAAGAATAAACTTAATTAAATTTATTGCTAACTTGTAACTAACCACTTGAACTAGGCACCACGTGGTATCTTCAACTTAAAAATTTTAATGGAAGCCAACATCTGGTGGGTTTAGCAACAAACCTCGTTCAAAATCAGATTTCGATTAAATTGCGTAGCCTTTATAAAGGACTAGGAGACGCAAATCAAAACATGAACTAACCGAAAGCCTTTGATTTCAAGAAAGTCACCGAATCAAGGTATAACCCCTTCTGCTCAACTGGCACGATAATAAGATAATTTCTCGACACATATCCAATGTGAACAACCTATTGCTGAATATGCCAATACTTTGAAGCATATTGAACTTTAGAGAAAATAAGAAGTTGATTCACATTCAATACATTTCTGCAGAAAATTACGAGATTGATATAAGTTGAAACATTTCCAACTGGGAAATCATGTCTGGCACTAGAAAATCCCTATCTCAGTCATTAGGTAATTTCCAATGATAGCATGGTGTCTGCGCTTCTGAAAAGTTCTCTAACCATGGAATTTGTTTTTAGAAATTCGTTGACAAAAGCAGTTGGCAGACAGCAATACAAGAGTGCATGAGAAAAATAAAAATTACTCATCTATTCTACTCAAATGCCAAAATATAGAAATATTTCAGCATGCAACTTGAGAGAGAGAGAGAAAGGAATTTGGGAAAATAGGACATTGCATGCGTTATTTCAACAGTACGGTTCATGTCAACGATTGACGATTAAACGATCGAATACCTGCCAGTTTGACAATGCAGACGCGAGACCAATAAGATTATATACAGATACGTATTTTCATTCCACAAACAACTTGTATAGTGGTTCGCCAAATCATTCATCGAACAGAGCGATAGTGCTCACTGAATTCTTCCCCTAAACGGTAGTTTCTATTGGCAATAGCGTAAAATTTACTCAATCCCCCACGCGCAATTCAGAAGGGAGCGAAAAATTTCAAGACACCAAATGCAACTGGGTCTTCGGTCAATTAATTGGTAAGGGAATGATTATTTAAGTAGTATAAAAGCTCATTTCTTGGCATATTATGATTTAAAATGAAACTAGAAAAAAATAATCATATCGTATCGAAGTTTGAAGCAATGATAGATATATTGACATTGTTTAGCGGTGACAATGGACTGGTTCGAAATGCATTTGCAAAATGAGGGCTATATCGTCAATTCAGACGACTTCCTTTGTGAGATATCAAAATATCGAATAAACCACGTTAATAAACGTAGCCTATAAAAAAGTTATCTGTGCACCATAAGTAGTAAGCAGAGTAAAACCTCTGTAGGGAAGACAACCAGGCACATTCTTTTGCACATAGACCGTATAGTTTACGACCAACGACCGGATCCCTTTTTAGCGACTGAGTTCAATTCCAATTTATTTCCCTCGACAGAGAAGCAGAAGATAATTTCATAACTGTAAGATCTTAAAGTTGCTCACCTCAATTTTAAAAAGCTCTTCTCTAGACCGCCATTGAAGGAAATTGCCCACTACACTACTTACTTTAGCCAGAGATCTAGATGTGAGACGGCGGAAACAGAAAATGCAAAAGCTTATGAGCTGACTATACATTAAACCACAGTGCGTTTGTTTAATACAACATCCGTCGCCAACTCCCATCGCTTAGTCTACCACGGACGATTAAAATTCAGATGACTAAGCGCCATAGACATTTAGCGTGCTTTGTCCGACAAGCTAAATCTCAGGATAGAATTAGGCACTGGAGCTTTTCTTCTAAACGAAAATGCCAAATACCAGCAAGTAAACGAGGTAAATAAGTATATTTAACTTCCGAAATTGGTTTTCCTAATCGATGTGGGAACCAATCAACAAAGTGACATTATCACATCAAATGCAAGAAATTATTGCAGGCTTAACAATTACTCAAATACGAAACACCTTCATTTAAGTCATCGGCTTAATTAACAGACCATCTTAACTAGTAAATAGGCATGCATGTCCCAATCATAATTTATTCAGGAGCAAGTTGAACTAGAGTAAGGAGAAAATTAACAATTTTGAGATTTAATAAAAACCAAAAGTTCCCCTGATCACAAACGATTACACGATATGAGGTCATGACGTAAACAAACACAGAACGAATGACAGTGTATCAATAATGGACATTCGAATGTTTCACATGTGGCCCTAGAAATAGGCGTTTTATCTGTGCATTTCATTTTCAAGGGAAATGAAGTTAATATGCCAATTTCGACCAAGAGGCCATCAATAATAAGTACAATTCAATTAAGAAGTCCAATGAGATGGTCGGATTAATTAATTTGGTTTACGGTTTCGACTAGCTGAAAAATCGACAACAAAACCATGCATAAATAATACTTTCGAAACTTACCAAGTGTTCGAGCTGGCATATTTGAGGAGCCTGAAGTTGAGATTTTCTTGGGGGTAGGATGGAAATGGATAGTGCAGTAGAATTTGGCTAAATTGGAGGAAAGAATAAGCACTTGAGAAGGGAAAGAAACGAATGGAACGGAGCACGAGGGCAAAAAGTGAAGCTTCCCGAAAATAAAGCTGCATTTGCACGCGTAGGACCCAAACGTGGCAAACAAAACGCGTCATGCACCGCAACCAATCAGCGATGGATTGCATCATTGCGTCCTAGGTACGCACATGTGAAAATTTTCGCGCGCGTGTGTGTGTTTAGCTAGT
The DNA here is from genome assembly GCA_900617975.1 of Rodentolepis nana. Classification (NCBI taxonomy): domain Eukaryota; kingdom Metazoa; phylum Platyhelminthes; class Cestoda; order Cyclophyllidea; family Hymenolepididae; genus Rodentolepis; species Rodentolepis nana. Next base: position 2,136 of record UZAE01001056.1, on the reverse strand, counting down.
CGCCGTGTTAATTCAAGATGATAACCGTTTTTAATATACTTGATGATGCTACTTAAAGAATAAAGTACAAAAGTACAGGAAGATTCGATTGAGGAAAGAAATGTGTCTGTGGTTGGAGAATCACACACAGATATGAATTACACATCAGTTTTTGAGTACTACATATGTGAAGTGATAGAAGAAAATAAAGTATGAGATTTTTTATGAAATTGAACGTAATTTCAAGTATCAAACTTAAAAGGAGTGGGTATTAAAACAAAGGGATTGTGGCATTTTAATATTTGATTACTGAAAAATGAATTTTTTAATAGTGGAAAGCAGTGAGTTGAGAAGAAGTGAAGAATAACAGGGTGTTCTGAAAAGAGCTCCACTTCATGTGCTTATTCAGGTTAAAAGATGGTTCACCTTTTAATCAATAAGTACCCTTATTTAATCTTCAAGTAGCAAAATGCATGTCCGCAGAGCTTAGAGTTCGTTAAACAATTTGAAGTGCATAAATTTATCAATTTTATGAGTTCTTAAAAAATATCATCTCTGGACAAACGAAATACATCAACGACATTCCTCGAATTGGCCGACCTAAGAATACTCTCCTACTTAATAATAAAAATTAAAATTCGGTAAACTTACGGTCTTTGGGGTGATATTGACAACGTGCAATGTCCGGCCGAAGTGGACGCTGGCATTCTACACAACGGAAACATCGCGGATGGAGGAGAAAGCCATCATAGGCTCGACTCTCTGCCGCATAGAGAGGCTTCTTACACACCACACAAAAGTCTCTAGACTTCTAAAAAGGAAACGAATGAATAGTCATTTAATTCCCATTTACCAACACTATTTCCATTAATCGTCAAAGCCTTTGATCATATCGATCCTGAATAAAGATGATTGCAAGCAAAGCTTTGGAGCTGAGGTATATGTGGAGAGTGCGTAGAAAAGGCGTTGTATGGACATCAATTATCAAATATGATTTAAATCGGGTTTCGTCAGCTTGTATGCTCTTTTATGTTTGGAGTTAACCCGAAATCTCCTAAAGGACAGTTGACATCTAATTGAAGAGATGATCAAAATGAATGATTGACGCCACATCATCCTAATTAATTAACCTCTAATAGCCAAAGATTAGCTTATGTTAAGGTGAGGTTGGTGTCGTGGGATTTTTCATCAGAGAAATCTTATTCCAAATATATAAACCAAAAAAAAATCACGAAGATACAACATATTACAGTACAGTTTAATATTAAAGTATTATAAATAACGCGCTTTAGACACTTTAGAGCAGTTTGAAAAGTAACCTAATCGAATGGTAAACTAAATTGGCTGACAAAATGTGATGTAAAAAATAATGATTTATGGACATGAGTTTAAACCACAAATCTGACTGAAGTTTATTGCACAGTTTGGCTATGAATTAAGTCAGAAGATTGGACGCCAAATCGAAACTTGCAAGCATTCAAACTAGCAACAACCGAATCATTGTTAATTTTGATCTAATTAAGTACCACAGGGATTATGTATGTAAGTCAAACAGTATCATCATTCTGCTATTCACAAAAGTAAAACATGGGGAAAATTAGCACATAATTAGTTTCAAAGATATTAGAGCTTGCATGTAAAACTATCTTCAAATACAGCAGTAGATAATCGAAGCTCCGTTCACAGATATTGACGAAACGAAAGCACTCACCTCTTTGTAGTTAATAGCCAATTCGTTATTAACGTCTCTCTGGGGATGCCGAAGGATTTCGGGAGGACTTGGAGGGGGCGGGAGGCCAGCTTCTTCGAAGGCCTTCTCCCAATCGATCAAAAGACTACGACGCTTTGCTGACGCTGGATCTTTCTGGAGAATCGAACAGAATTTCCATCAGTACAGTCAACAGATAATAAAATGCACAGATCCTAAGTTTGGCGCTTAAGTTTCGTCACTCTAACATACTCAGTTAGAAATACCAATCGGCTTGTTAATTATATCTAAGTTTGAATATCAGCAGCCGTAGGTTCTTACGGGTTTGCAATCACCTTTCCATTAATTTTGAACAATTGCATTGGTAGTATTTTTGGTAGGCAGGGTTTTATTACCGCATTGCTTAATTAAAACATTTCTTCAGCAAATCAATATATATATATATATAT
>UZAE01001055.1:0-15549 GCA_900617975.1 Rodentolepis nana | reverse complement strand
CTTTGTGTCTGTCTCTTTTACATCTTTGAAACACTCATCTTTTCCTCCCCCCACATCTCGACTTTTTTCACTCTGATGTTCCTTCCCTCTGTGAAGCCTGAAGTCAACTTAAGGGCTAATGATAACTATCAAAACGCCTGCCATTTGGTATAAATAAATAAATACTTTATCCAAAATTGGGATTCATCGGCGAGTTTGTTTTTTGCTGCAATGTTTAAGCGCTCTAAAATTACACTTTCAACAAGCATTTTACTGTAGTACGGACAAGATTATCAGAACTTTAAAGTAAAGTGGTCTATCGTTTACTTGATACTCTTTGTCGAGTCGGTAAATTCGCGGAATGACTTCCAAAAGCATGCCACACAATCATGGTAAACGTTTTTCATCTTGCTGACAGAGCCCTGACAAATTGAAATATATGGATGAAGTTTCATTTATCAAAAGCGGAATACGTCCACACTTCCTTTTATGGACGTCCAACAAGTCTGGAATATTCGTATTCTCCCAAGTTATTATTCACTGACATCGATGTATGATGACAAAATTGCAGGAGGTACAATTAGATGATTTTATTTAGTTCAACAAGGGTCTTAGTCGGAAACCATGATCATTATTGACTGGAAAGGTATTAATTACCTTAGATCTTTTGAGGATTTTTTCATGCAAAAAGATTAGCGAAGGTTGAACAGGAAGCTGTCCGTCAGTCCAAGCATCATCATGCTAGTGCTTTATCTCCCCTTCTCCGCATTCAACTTTCCTCTCTTGGCGATCCCTTTTATTTATTTATATCAAATGGCAGGCGTCTTGGTGGTTATCATTAGCCCTTTAGTTGACTTCAGGCTTCACAGAGGGAAGGAACATCAAAGTGAAAAAATCGAGGTGGGGGGGGGGGGGGGGGGGAAGAGGTGTTTCAAAGACAAAGATAGAAAAAGGTGAGGTGAGTACTGTGGAAGTGGTGGAATATGAATAGAGAGGGGTAATGGTAGTTTGAAAGGAGAAGGCAAATGCCGTTTAATAGACTTTTGTGCCATATGAGTATACGTTGCCCAGGGTAAACCACTTGGAGGTAAGCCTATCGCACACCCCGCGATCTTTTTTATGAATTCTCAGTCCTTTATCTGGAACAAACCTTGATAAGCGACTATATCCGCCCTCAAGAAAAAGTATTCTGATTGGGCTTCGCATATCCGAACTCTTTAAGCCACGATTCCTCCTTCCCATCTTCCCACGCATGTGCTACGCGGCAGACAACCCCCCCCCCTCTGATAAGATAGATCTGGCATTTAACATCTACAATTTGTTACTTGCTTTCTTCAATATAAATTTACTTTCGCATATAAGAATTCTCGGCAGTACTATACCAAGGGTCATTGAAAGCAGTGTTTTCAAACTCTTATCCTAAGTGGAGCAATATGGTTTTTTTAGCAATTTCAATTAGCAACCCCTTATGGGGCCCATACTACATATTACCACCACTGAATGGGCACCTGTAAACGTCTACGCCATTATCTCCGACTTTTCTAATTCCGCATGTAGGAAATTTTAAGTGATTTGTCGAGACTTGGTAATCTTGCAAATACGTATGTTAACTCAAATATATTCGCTGTCTTACAACTGTGCCATCAAAGGACAATTTGTCTGCTAGTCATCTGACCAATAATGGACACAAGATGGTTGGTTTAATTGTCCAGACATGTATTCAACTTTCTTTGGATTTCATTCTTCGCATTGGTACACAATGATTTTTAAGAGAACTTATCAAAGCCTACATAAAATTGGCTAAGAAAGATACTATCTGCTAAAATCATGTAAATAAAGTTCGGTAGAAGGAAAACAACTTTTTAAATCCTACTTTGGTAGGAGGGGGTGGAGGGGGGGGGTGGGGAGTAGCGTGAATGGCCATTCAGTTGAACGGATGAGTACGGGTTTACAACAAACATGTGACCTCCAAAAATGCTGATGAACACGCCAATTGCCGTACCAAACAAAACAAATGAAAATTATTTAGTTTTTCCCCATTTTTAGCAATAAACGTCCTCTAGAATTTACCAAACTATATAAATAATCAGGTGAATTTAAGTGAAGTACCTTAAAACTAATTAAATGGACGAAATAAACAAATCAGTATCACAAAAATATGTCCACTGGACTTACAAACAGAAAGCGTTCAAGGCAATAAGAGCCAAAATTAATCATTCCAGGTAAATTGGAAAGACTGTCAGTCTATTAGATAGCGTCATGGTGGACATCTAAATCTGACAGAAAACAGTCAATTCCCTAAAGTGTTTTAAGGCCTGATAAAGTGAACAGCAAAGCTAAATTCTCTAAATTCATTAATTTAGTTAAATTAAATTTGATATAAATCATAATTAACAGCTCTTTTTTTCTTCTGTTCAGAGATCAATTCAACTAGGCTGTTTTGCCATCTTTCGCTTTCTCAGTTTGTGAAGCGCACATACACATGAGACCACTCAATTCAAGCATTGACCAATCACACCGCGAGAAATGAGTTTCCCTCTCACCTCACTACCCAATCACCTTCGTCTTCACCCTGATCGATAGGGAAAAGCTGCTTCAACAATTAAACCATAAATGTGAGAAAGCCTATAAAACCTCTTTGCACGAATTTTATTTTTCTGAGGTGTCTAATTTCATAATCCATCATCCTACCTCTTATGCCAATTACTATTTTATCTCTCCTTTTGCTAGTAAAAAAACCAGAAAATATTTTGAATGAATAAAACTAAAATTTGGATACTGATATACGAAGAATACAATAATTTTCTACAAGAAAACGTTTCCAATTTTTTTAAGAAAATAACATTAGCACGGGGAAACTAGAAAAAAATTGTCAAACCCATTAACTGTTATTTTATAAGGGAGCACACATTCGATAGCTCTCAAATGAGAATTTTCTGTCCAGCTAACTTGATAACAATAAAATCAGCAACAAGAGTTGAGAATCCCACTTCGTGCATAAATTTGCTTAACGATTAATGTTGTCCGCAGTTGCATCTTCGCCTTGTTTACAAATCTCTAAGTAAATAGAGGAATATGATTAATTCATTTCAGTTTTTTAAACCTCATATGCTTGGTATCAAAATTACAATAATGATTGCTGCAGTATTGGCACTAGATATTTATTCAATAGTTTCAAAACAAATTTTGTATATCCCCATTACTCTCCATCAGGAGTTTGCGTGTTCGATTTTGAGAGCTTAACTGGAATCGTTATTGCGAAGTGTACTATAAACCATGGCTTTCATTTCATGATGAATCTAAGCGTATAGTAAACTTGAATACCTATTTTGTACTCTTAATGCTCTGCGTTATACTTAATGAATGCTGCAAATTACTACCCTACATAGACCTTAATTCAAATTTAAGTTTAAGACCTGATAAGCAAATGGAGCAGTTTCACAACATCAGATTCAATAACTTTGTAGAGTAGTATATCGACACTAAGTGGACTAATTTGGAAATGTCAATAATTAGCTTAACATATAGAGCACGCAAGTTTTAGCCGGGAAATAAATTGAAATCATCGTTTTCCTGCACAAATGAAAGTAGCATGTTTGATGTCACATGGGAACGGAAACATTCGTTTGCGGAGTCTCAAAGAACTCATAAATCGACATAAATCTACTAAGAACGGAAATTGCCTCAGGTTTCCGCTATCATTCCCATTCAACGCCTCATGCTTAGGGATTGAAGCCTAAAAGAAATTTATCTAAATGTCTTTATGAGTGACAAATACACGTAATGAATTATAGCTCCTCACTCTTCATTTAGCTGGTCAAACTACCCCCCCCCCACTTCAACCCCACTTCAGTCAAGTCAAATTATTACTTTTGAATAATCGCTTTTAGTAACTTCATCTTTAAGAAATTATCTAATTGCGATGTCTTAAATATGACTTCCCAAGACCTTTACAGAAAACATTCTTTTTAATGCTCATCTTGGGTAGAGGGGCAACAGCACTAAGTCCGTCTGATGAAAAATTAGAATTCTCCCACCCTCTCATTGGTCAGACTTGGTCACTCCAATTGAGCCTTCTACCCACTTGGTGCGTAGTTATGATATCTGGCTTTTACAGGTGAGTACAAAAACTGGCAGTGTTAAAAGAAATTTGTTGGTGCTTAATAGTTAAGAAGTAAACTCACTTGTGTGGCAATATAACAGTTTGGTTTCTTGTAACCATCGATATAATTTGCATTGATGTAATCAGAGCCAGGGATTCCATCGATAGATCTTAATATGACCCTAGAGTGGTCGTAGGCTACGACGTTGGCGTAACGATTCTTTGACTTGTTTACTTCAAGGTTAGAATTCTCCCACGTGAATTGGTGACCTGGATCAATGGACTCGTATTCCTGGGAGAAAAGTCGATTATCATCAGCACTGAGTTTTACGATGTGCTCTGCCAAGTAGGCTGCTGGAATAGGTCTCTGAGAATGATTGTCTGGAAGAGAAGAAGAGGATATTAAAAGTTTTAAATATGTAGGAGAGTTAGTATATACATATGGGGTGTGCGATAGACTTACTTCAACGTGGTGCACCCTGGTCAACGTATACCCATACGGCAAAAAAAGTCTATTAATCGGCAGTTGACTTCTCACTTCAAACCTCTATGATCCCACTGTATGCCATATTCTACCACTTTCACAGTACTCATCCTACCTTTTCTCTACCTTTGTGTCTATCCCATTTACAACTGTAAATCACTCTTCTATTCCCCTCCCCACGACTTCCTGTTACTTTGATGTTCCTTCCCCCTGTGAAGCCCGAAGTTAGCTAAAGGGCTAATGATAACTATCAAAACGCCTGCCATTTGAAATATATGTGTGTATATATAACATATTTACTCAGGGTTAAATGTTGTAGCTAATATAGAGATCAAGATGACTCTAGAGAAGGTATGTCTGGACTAAACCATAACATGACAAAATGCGATGCGTTTGACGGCAGTCGGAAGCCAATCACGTTGAAGGTGGTCAATCATAATACTAAAGTGAGCCTAACATGTGACCAAATACCAAGAGCTCGGTTGCAATAGACGTGACATTCAGACAGTCATTGGCTGTTTGTCCTTCAACTACAGTTGCTGTTATCCTCTAATGGGACTGGAGAAAGAAGAATTTCAAGGTAACGAAAGTACCAACTACCTTTCTATTATGAACCAATGTAATCCTCAAAATGGGACCAACTACAGATGATTAATTATGCCTTTAAAAACGTGAACGTGGAAAAAAGTGAGCTAACTTTGCCCAACCACTTCCGTTTTTTTCGTTTTTATTTTCGAAATAAAACATTTGACCGCTTTAGCAGTCAAATTGTCACTTTTCTCGTTCCGACTGGGCAATTAAACTGAAAAGAACATTGGCGCATTTTTCACTTCCATTTTTTCACATTTTTTTCCATTTAATTTGGCCAGTGAAACCAGCGCTATGACCTTGATCACTTGAACTGAAATATTCTACCTTTTCACTTAGCTTCAATCCGTGGGTGAGATGTAGGAAATAAATTTTCCTGGCCAACATTCATCAAGTCGTACTTGACAAGCAGTTTATTTAGTCTTTGTAGTTTCCTTAATTATCGCAATTTTAATCCTAAATTGCAAATCATCAGGCACCAACTCTAATTTTCACCAACTTTATTGCTGCTTAGTTTGTGCTATATGGAATGTAGTAGAAACACTTAAGTTCATCAGAAAATTATCCCTTCCGTAAGCTATGCACAAAGTGAGCTGAACAATGTATCCGGCCAACAGAGATCTTTTACTTTCTTCCTCTACCTTTTTCTATTTGTTGATAGTGGAATTGGCGGAAGAAAGGCCGATAGGCTGACAATTCTCACTACCTCCCCTGCACTCATGACCTATACAATCATTTCCTTAACTTAAAACATGCCGATACTTCAGATTATTTGCTCAACCGTAATAAAACCTTTTAACCAAGCCGGAGAAAGTATTTAAGGCATTTGGCATGGCTAGATGGAAGATCTCCTGAAGCCATACAGGGGGAGAAATTCACTTTCTATCAAACTTGTTGGTTGGCATCTCGTACTTTTCTGGCTTAAAAACAAACATTTATTTTAGGCTTTGTCAAGAGGAACTTCAAATTTATTTTGAAATCCTTAGGTAAGCCATCATCTGCATTAGTTGCTAATAGATTACGGACTGATATTCGAACTGAAATTAGTTGATAATCTAATTATCAATCAGCTTAAACAAATTTCGATCAAGTCGTTCCCAAAATCTATAGTTGACCAATCCCTTCTTATGAATGAATGAAAAAGTAGCATTGGCAGTGTTCGTGGATAATATTCGGTGGCGGCTTAGAGTTAATCAGCTACTGCCATTTCAGGTATTTCCGTGTTTAGTCTATTTTCTATTAAGCATGACCTGGCAAGCAAGAATTTTAACACTTTGTTTATAGGCCCTCAAAGTGATTGAACCTCTCCTCCTGGGTCATCTACATTAAAAAAATATTGTCTTGTGCTCAAATATCCGGACCTGGATCGGCATTCATAAATGAGTTCTAGCGACAATAAGTGATGTCAGCTGACAAACAATATGACAGGCGGATTTTCACTCAATTTACTAACGCATATCACGTGATTCAACTGTAACTAAATGTTACTTTAAGTGAACAATTAAATGAACCTTCTACACTCAAGTTATTGAGTCAAGTACTTTAAAAATGGTTTGATGAGGGCTTAAATTCGGTTAGATTTAGTATACGCACAAAAAGAAAAAGACATTTTCAAAATACCCCTCAAATGCACATGAGGAATTAGTTTAATTAAAACAGCGGGACTCACCATTTCCGTAGAACAGATGCTGTAGTTCAACACTATTTGCATCCTCAGTAGTAGCAGCTTCATTTGTGAACAGTCCTCTCGTAGGTCCTTCATTAAGGGTGGCTATCTTTGAGGCTAGCATCTGTCGATTGAAGGAGTTGTAGGGTCCGATGGCGCCAAGTCTTGAAAAACCACCGTTGATACGCGGCGACGTTGGATAAACACTGAAGGAGACGCTGCTCCCATCCATTAGATCGCCCTTATTGTCTTCACTCACTGAGGGAAAAAGAGCTGTCATTGGAGGTCGACTTCCACTTCCTACACCCCCAGAAAGACCAGAGGAAGAATCGGAGCAATATGGATAACTGCTCCGTGGAAAACTGTTGATGTGCGTTGAAACGGACGGGTCCTAAAATGCATATGAACAGCAAAGACTGGCAATTTATAAAACAACCGTTTATTTAAATTTCGAAATTCTAACTTAGATCAAAGTAAGCTATTTATGTAGAAGTGGACACAGGGTTAACGTGCCCTAATCTGAACATAGGTCTCAATAGAAGTTTTAAAACGCCTGAGTGACTATATATGACTCAAATCAAACTATTGTTCGACTTGTATAAAAGTGAATAAATTCAACCACAGCAATAAAATGGGCATTCAAGGAGTAGAATGACAGCACACAATTTTAAAATGTTACAAATGACTAATGAATACTTGAGGAAAGCAGTTCTATGAGAACCTAAACAATCACTCAAGAACTCCGATTAATTGATTGCCTTCTAGTTGAAGGTATATTCATTGCCATTATTTAATTATTCTATTGGTGAAATCGCAATATCTATGCAAACCTTTACGTTTTGAGTTAATCTAAAGAACACTGAGCCACAAAGCAAGTTGGAGTTGGGCTAATAACATTATGTCAGCTGTGAAGAACGTCGACGAAGCATAGAGAATAGGTGAACATTCATTAGATCAAGGGACAAGCACTTTTCAAACTATTTGTTGAGAAAAGAGTCTGGTGGCATCATAACAACATGATCGCTTCCTTTTATCCTCTTTACTCTATCAGCCAATAACGTAATTGCACATTCAAACTAACTTATCTTATCTATTTCTTCTCAATAAAGACTTATTTAGACCATTGTCTACTATGAGTGCTGTTGTCAATGGATTTGATAGATGTAGCATTTTGTAATGTGATAAAACTAAATGGGAATGGAATTATGAGTAGAAAATACGGCACACAGAGACACGAGAGAAACTTTGTCATTGTACAATCAAGCATGCAGAATAACGGAGAAGTCCCACTCATTATTTACGTCACTACGACTCAATTCAAGTTTTTTTAAGACTACACTATTAAAACGTATCAATATCATATCGGCGGCAAATTTAACAAGGCCCACCTGAGTGCCGTTGTGATATGTCACACCAGTCGGCGGCATTCCAACAAGTTGAGTGTATCCAGGGGGTGACATGGACAACGCTCCGTTGTTTGCGCATATTGTACCTGTGATGGCAGGCCCGCAATTATAGAACGCTCCTGCAGGCGCTTGAGACGACGATACTCCGTCAGCTACATTCATTAGGGGCTGTTTCAAACTCTGATCCAAATTGACAGGTCTCGTCAACAGCTTTGGCTTTCTTCGTCGTCTGAGCAACCAAAAAATGATAGTAAATAATGGGAAAGTATGGAAATAAATAATCCAATACTTGTCGGTGTTCGAACAGGTCAAAACTCATAATACAAATTGAAAAAGTTAACTTGGTCGATTTCATTAAAAGGTTGCAGATACTTTGGTATGTAAAATTCACTTTTTCTACAACTAGTAGGTAGTGGAAACAATATTTATAAATCGATAAAACACATATTTTAGTTTGACAATAAGTAATTCAATTAATCAAAGTAGTTCTATGCTATTCAACTTACACCAATGATAAATAATTACAGTTTAAAATCATTAAGAAGAGTAGGGCAATGGTGTCTCTCTGATGACAGCAACATGTTTTGCGCCTTCAGCGACATCTAGACTCAAATAGTGTCGTTGTCCGTGCTGATAGCTTGTGAACCCAGATTTAGCAGTCATGCAAAGCATAGCAGCCGATGCAAATACAGATGACTGATTAGAATCATTTTATTAACCCTTAACCCTATCATTAAAAAATCATTTCCTTCTTTAAGCTTTGAATATTTTAAAACCATATTTGGAAAAAAGGCATATACAACATTTTTTTTCTAATTTCAAGCATTACATAAGCCTTATTTAACGTGTAGTTCAAATCCACTGTAATGAAGGTAAATGTAAACTAAATAAGGCAATTGATGCCATTAGATCATGACAAAATGGGGGTCGGGCGAATGTAGGTTCCAATGACTAAATCCTCTGCTTCTATTGGCTTGCAGGATATATCCAACTAACCCCAAATCAATGGCAACTCACTTGATTTGTCCATTCTAGATTAGCATATTTCATAGAAAGAATAAGAGACAGGGTGTGGAGCCTACTTACAGAAAGGGAATTTTTCACGAGAAAAAAACTTTATCCTGCAACTTTTGGCTGTGTTTGTGGGTGTCATGGAAAACGCCTGTCTTTTAACAAAACGTTGTTTAATAGGTAAAATAACTCAATACCATGACAATCGGAATCTTGTAATATCACAGACCCTAGGCTCAACCATATTTTTCGCTTTAGCTACAATGACACGCAAGCAAATTGACTCCGTTTGTTTCGAAACCTCCAAAATGGGCTTAAATGAAGACGTCATTTTTGAAACTACGTAAGTATACATCTCTACTTTCAAAACACTTTTTCTAACTTCATTGGAAAAATCATTAAGGTATATATCCATGTATGACATTAAACTCACCTGAAAATACAAACAAGCACAGTGCATATTGTAGTAACCACTGCGGCTCCAAGAATAACCGCAACAATTGAAACAGTGTAGAGATCAGTGGATCCGAAAATCAAGGGTGGGTCGCCGGGAGAGCCCGGAGGTGTTGGGATCTGACCAGGTGGAGGTCTCAAATCAAGCAGAGCTGGAAGATATGGATCGGTAGCGAATGGAATTGACCATTGTGACCTTGTGCAAGTTTCGAAACTATCCGTTGTTGATCCATTGGCTTGGAATGTACAAGCCAGCACCAGTGCCTAAGATCAAAAGAGTGACGATTAGATAACTTGATGCGTTGGAATCAGATTTAAAAGATAGATGAAAACACAAATGTATTTAACTTCTTCTATTAAAACTATTTACAACTTATAGTTGATTCTTCCTAGACGCAGTGTGGATTGTAATAACTCTCATTATTTGATCCGGTCAATCTCCAATCCTCTTTCAATTTTACACTTCTTTCAGCATTGTTTAATAATTATAATTTATAAAGTTAGTAATATCCAACTTTCTAAGCCTTTAAGAGAACAATATTTGAAAGGGGTACAATAAAGAAAAATCTCAATAATACGGGGCCATATCATGAAATTTGAATTTTGAACAGGAGAGCACTGAACTACCCATAAAGTGGTAATAATGATAATAATCCGACTTTATTCCAACTTATTTTCTATCATGGACTGCGGGAGAGAATTATCTCCACGTGGTGCATCCCGGTCAACATATACTCATGCGTCAAAAGTCTATCAACCGGCAGTTGGTTTCTAATTACCATGACCCGACTGCATATCATATCCGACCACTTCTGCAGTACTCACCTCACCTTTTTCTCTACCTCTATGTCTGTCAGTCTTTTTTTCATCTGTGAATCACTCTTCTATCCCCTCCCGACATTTAATGTTCCTCCTCTCTGTGAAGACCGAAGTCAGCTAGAGGGCTAATGATAACCATCATAAAGCCTGCCTCTTGATATAAATAAATAATCTATCACCTCTCCTCTCACCGTCATTCGGTAAGTTGACGCTGCCCAATTTCAATACTTTTCTCGCACATAACAAAATGGCCACCTTTCGACTTGAAGTGCTGTTCTCAAGGTCGATTAAAACATTGGGAGAAATTTCAATAAGCTGTTATGTAGTTAAGTTGTTGAAAGGGTTTCATTTAGTTAAAGGTGCAGAAATCCCGGAGTCCACAACAAAGATCGTTTCACTACTTAAATGTCAAATCCCAAAATATGAGAATAATTTACCAAAATAAATATTCCGACTTTGGAAATGTGATTAGCATTATGTATTCGATCGAATGGTAAAAGGACTAACTTAAATTAGCCCAAATTTACAGCAGCAACTCAGTTACTGTGGCGTAATTGTGAAATACTTTGGGCTGGTAAAAAGGCATCGACTTACGCAATAGACCTGACCAGCCTCAAGGGGTTTATTGTCGAAGACTACGGCAGCCGTCAAGTAGGCATTCGCAGATTCTACGGTTTCATCCAACGATCCAGCATCATTCAGCAGCCAATTCTGTTGAGAGTTGGCGGAATACACCTTGCCTCTAACTATGTCTGGACTTCGTACCATTCGTTTCGAATCAACACCGTATATGGGAGAGGTAATTACATTGTTTCCGCCTAGAATGAAATTTCTGGAAGTAGTTCCTGCTGGTTCAAAATATTCTTGCGTGAAACGAGCTGCTATGTATCTTGTCTTGGTTGACGGAAGCTTTCGTGAAGACGCAATTATCTGCAACAATAAAAATTTACTTTTAATTGCACATTTAATAACGCAAAAAAACTGTTAGCCAGAAGAACTACGCTAAATATGGCCATCAAATGTGCCCTTAAGTAGTTCGTTTACTGCTATTTGAATTGCGCAACTCGTCAAATTTAAGGCAATTCTAAAACCAGTTAGGATGTATCGTAAACTGCGAATTAATTGGCTCATAAAATATTTTTTAAGATCTATTTCCTGGACTTCAACAATGACTGTTATTAGTGTTAATTGATTCTTCTCGAAAATCGACAAACGTGAAAAAAATGATCCAACTTGCAAATTAACCGAACAACTGAATTAGTTATGAAGAACTACCGCAGACATAAGGCTGGATCGAAAGAAACTCTTCACTTAAGGTTTTATTAATTCAAATAAACAGAGTTCAAGCAATTATGCTTGTTCTCATCACTAGACTGGAACAAAGGGTACAAGGAGAAAAAAAACACGATTTGTTTTGTCCAACCATCCCCCGGTTGATTGGCTATTCATTAAGCACAGGACATTGTCAGCATGAATTTTAATCATTAATCCAGGGAAAAATCATGAAATCTGAAATTTTGAGCATTAGAAATGGCGAATTGAACAATTCAATATGGAAGCTATGCAAATTTTAAATCAAATACCAAAAGAGGTAGAACTTACTTTGTTGAAAAAAAAATACAATTTTTAACCACGAAAATGTGATTTAAAATATATATAATTCGTTATTTACAAAATTTGCATATTTGTTTAAACGTGCATACCGTCGCTTTGCCAAATTTTGGAATAAATTTACCTGTTTTCAAATATCCTTTTGGTTCCAAAATCCTGTTTTACTTTATTGTCCAGTGTAATCGATGGGGACTTTTTAACTAGTCGAAAAATTATTTTAATCATTCACTAATCTAAAACGTCATCTTCTCTTTTTGTATTGAGTTAAATTGAATAGAAAAGAAGGAAAATTAGTTGAGATAAACCATTATCTCCTCTTCAATCCATGTTTTCCTGACAATGAGGTTTCCTTGTCAATTAAACAGCAGGGGTGAAAGTGTTATCCTTGTATTATCTCAGTGCTGCGTAAATTGGATTAGCTAGAGTAGTCAACAGCTTTATTTTCACTGATTCGGTACATTGAGAAGGTATTGAGAAAATACCAAACCACATAAGATCGAAAATTATCCCCCACTTGTTTATGGGTGTACGAAGTGGTGGCAGGTGGGGTAAGGGAGAGTTGGTGTGGACAGAATTTAGGTCTTTATAGACAACAAAGGGACAAGTATAAATGCATAAACATGGTCTATTGGTAGTCAAATCAAGTCAATGATAATATAATAAGAACCATAACAAAAACCGTGAGTCTCCTGTTTTCCAAAACTAGACACTTGCACTAAATTGATGATTTAATCATTAAATAGTTTTGTCAAAGTTAATACGATTGTTAAAGAAAATTTGGTAGACTTTAATATTTGCACAACCGATTTCATTCTATCCTAACTCCAAAGCCTTTGAAACAAGTTACTTAATCCCGACTGGATTCACCTTGAACCGGTCATCGGTTTCAACACAATTAATGGTGACCTTTTGAGAAAACTCGTTCAATCCATTGATTTCGTTCTTACTCAAGAGAGGGAGAAAAAGAGTAGTTTCTTGTTAGATTGACAACTATAATTTAATTAGCGCTAACGATTCCCTTAAGTGAGAGGATATTTTAATACTATCTATTGAAAATTCCTATGAATGTTAGTATTCAACTTCGTTTGCAGTTGCGTAACCAAGCGTTTCCAAAACAACCAAATTACGTACATTGGAATGACAATTATTCAAGCAATAAAACTAGGACTATAAAATTAATTAGTTAGTGAAGTAGGATAGAGGACCTAGTTTTGGAGGGATAACAGTAATCAGCATTGGAAATCTGAATGACACACACACAGAGTAACTTTGTTTTGGGGAAGAATTATGTTTAATAGAAAGTAATTGCATCTATAGCAATTAACAAATCAACACTCTCGATGCTAACCTTCAGGGTTTGACTAATTCTTAAATTCTTTTTTTTGAAAAATGTACCCAATCGCAGCAGACTGATTCCGCCGACGTGAAGAGTTTTGGTGGTACATCAGGCGAGGGCTATAGACACGTATTGAATATGTTTTAAACTGCATTTCGCTTTCTGTTTCTAGTTTAGTACCAATGGAGCTCTTAAGGGGGTTAAAGTTTTAAAACACCTCGAAGAAATGTTTCTAGTGTTTTAAAAACGGTCTCATTAAGTGACTTTCCTTATACAGTTTTAATGTATGTATCCGGTGTTAATTAAGCCTGTATCAATCTCGATAAACTTGCAGTAAATTGGAATGAACATATAACAACTGATCTGATTCACCAATATGTACGTTAAAACCCAAATTTTGGCAAATTAACCAGTTTCAAGAATATGCTGTATATTATCATAGTCTTCCACATGTCCTTAAGGGCAGCTTTCATAACGCCATTTACGAACTAACACCTATCAGGATAAGAGGTCAACTTACAAACGTGCTAAGTCAGAAGTCAAGGGTGTGAAACTCATCAGTTTGCACCCAATATACCTCACGGCTAAAAACAGCCAATAAAGGAATAGCAAAAGAAAAATTTCTCATTGAGCTGATTTCAGGTCGCTCTAGGTGATTAACACTCCCACCCGACTCCATTATTTTTACAATAACAGCGTATAACACCGATAGGTCGGAGATCAGGAAATCGTTATTCGTCGTCATACTTCCAGTGATGTGGATGGTCAAAAGCATTGATCAACTTGAGATGTAAGAAATACTATCGACTGTTCGCTTCTAAGAAACTACCCCCTATCCGATTTATATGCAGCAAACACTTTCATTTAAAGAGTTTAATAAATTACTCTACACTTTAAAAAAAAATTTAAGAGGACGAAATTCATCGCCAAGTCCAATAGATCTAGGATGAAGCTGAAAAATTCCAAAATTTTATTATTTATTTCCTAACAGCGTGTGCTTAACGGAAAATGTCAGGATTGACACAATCTCTCTCGGTCGTTGACGGATTTATGATAGGCCTGACAAAGTGAGTAAAATTCTGTCACTTTAATTTATTTCCTACACGACACGCTGCACCATATTTTTTTTAAATTTTGTTTTATTATCTCTCTAGCTAGAAGTCACATCTGTTTAAGGTGGGGAAATGTCGGATATTTGGAGTTCGGCCATAGAACTATTTTCCAGGAATTCTCCTACTAGTGGTTGCCGACCAATAATTGCGATATTCGTCTCTCGATGATGAAAGTGATAAAAATTCTCTCCCTCCCTCCCTCCCTCCCCTCCTATACAATCAGTGCTAATTCATATAATCAAATACCCTGTGACCTAAAATGGACGTGTTCTCTTTTATTTTGCAAATTTAAATACATACCTCTAATTACTTATAATCACTTAACTCCACGTGGTGCATCCTGGGCAATGTACACTCATACGGTAAAAAATTCTATAAACCGGCAGTTGACTTCTGACTTCAAACTACCATCACCCCACTGTATGTCATATTTGACCACTTCAACAGTACTCATCTTACATTTGTGTCTGTCTGTCTCCTTTACATCTGTAAATCACTTTTCTATCCCCTCTCTCCACTGTTTGCCATTATGGTGTTATTACTCCCCTCTGTGAGGCTCGAAGTCAGCTAAAGGGCTAATGATAACTATCAAAACGCCTACCATTTGAAATGAATAAATTACTTATAATCAAATGAAATTATAAATATAATTCCTCCCTTTTTAGAGAAATTATTCAAGACATTGAGTTTAGAAATTTCTGATACAAATCCAGCAATTTGTGGAAACCATAGTTATAAGTAGGCTTAACCGATTGTCTTCCACTCAAAACAATCAATTTGAACGAAGCATCTAAACCATACCTCGACTGCAGTGCTTGCATTTA
Organism: Rodentolepis nana; assembly: GCA_900617975.1. Taxonomy (NCBI): domain Eukaryota; kingdom Metazoa; phylum Platyhelminthes; class Cestoda; order Cyclophyllidea; family Hymenolepididae; genus Rodentolepis; species Rodentolepis nana. The sequence continues at coordinate 158 of UZAE01001055.1, read as the reverse complement.
ACAATTAAGCATACAAAAATGACATAGTTTCACTTAATAGATTGAATGATTGGAGAATGATACCCAGTTCAAATATTATTTCCGTGATGACCTAGAAGAAGCAATATTTTGATGGAATAGGGAGATGGAATACTTACCTCATCAACAGTGAGCATTTC
>UZAE01001054.1:0-15549 GCA_900617975.1 Rodentolepis nana | reverse complement strand
TTTCTTCCCCCCCCCCCCCCGAATTCTTCTCACTTTGATGTTCCTCCTCCCCTCTGTGAAGCCCGAAGTCCACTAAAGGGCTAATGATAACTATCAAACGCCTGCCATTTGTTATAAATAAATTTCCAACTTAACTCACATGAACCACAGATCTCAGGGTAGCGATTAAGTGGGCTCATTTCAGATCTCGCCGGCAGCTACACTTGGTTTCGGCGAAGGTCATGCTGTCGCGATTCATATGCGTCTTGTTGCAGCCTGAACTATACCCAGTACATGGCACTGCCCGCTATACATATAGATATAGATATTGCTTGCTATAGAAACGTTGTTAAGTAATGAGATTTCTATGATTACTTAATTGAACTGATTAGGAAATAAAAGTCATTTCAGAAATATTTTGAGCTTTTGAAAAGAGGCTTTACCTTGTTAAATTGCATTTTCCTTGTGTAGACATTAACATAAATTCGGTTTAAACGTTACGTTGTGCAACGATACTCTAATTATTAAATTATTGAAACTCGGCTTTATATCAATCTCGATTAATTCCTAAATTTCCTATTTTTAATAAAAATCACATAGTTCTTTCGACTCACCCACTCTTAAACAATCTAAAGAAAGGAAACAAAAGTAGACAAAAGTATGTGCCCTAAAAACCGAAATTTCTACACATGGCGGAAAATAGGTCGTTGACGAAAAAGTATCTGCACGTGGTAATCTACTAATCCTCCTTCCTCTTGAACATTAGCTCTAACAAAGTTCTTCTCAAACAGTTTCCACGCACTCTTAAACTGTCTATACAATGACTCGCCATCGAAAGCATTCATGCACGAACTCTATCTGTTGTGCTTCAAATTTTCAATTTTACTTACCCAGTAATGTTGCTTTTAGCCACGCTTGCGTGCATCAAAGCAGCAATTTTCAGATTCGCGAATTAATTTAATACTAACTTCGATCATTTTTTTCCACAGACATCACACACAAACCTGTAGTACTGCTGGTTTCTCTAGTTAAATGGGGGTGTTTTGTACGGCATTCATTTTGCTAAGAATTGAACCCGTTATGTTTAAGTTTCTTTATTAAAATAAACGCCTTTATTTTAAAGAAAATAATAAGTGAATATAAAAATATGGTGTGGAGAGTCGATTTCCATTGGACTTAAGGTATTTTTTCCATCTGAAAAAAAACAGATTCGAAATTAGAGGAATCTCATCTGCTTGGTAAAATTGAAAATGCACTTTTACTGACAAGTTCAGCTATAAAGCAGATGAGCCAGAGATGCAAAATACCAATTTTCTCTTTTCCTATCGAAGGTGGCAAAAAAGCCCTCGTACATTAGCTCTCTCGCGGAGCGTACAATCATCCCTATCCTACCAATCAAAATTCTCCAATTTTCGGATTGGCCATTCAAACCGTCCATGACCTTAAGCGCCTAGTGAATCTTGAGGCTCCATTATGGCCGATTGCAGATCATTAGTCAGGCGAAGATGTTTCAGTCGTCTTTGCAACTAGTAATATTGCATGCAGCATTGGCTTTGGGCCACACTATGGAGGAGTATAGAGCCAACCCTGAAAGCTTCCCAACGCTTCCGGATACTTCGGAATTTAATCGATTTTACCATGGAGGCATTGTGATGGTGATACTCTATATAATTCTGTCCTCTATCATCGTTAGCATAAATCTTGTCTTCCGTTTTATGGGGAAAAAGTATGGAGCAAAAAGGCGGTTAATATAGTCGTAAGTACATTGAATGCGAGACTTTCTATATGTTGCATCTTCCAATCCAAATTTTGAAGTCTACGTATTGTTAGCATGTACGCATTTCATTTTAGAGAAGATTATTAAGATTTTTCCTCTTCATCGTAATTAAGATTAGGCTTTAATAAAGGCCATTTTAGATTGTTTCTTACATATTCACTCAAAACTCATATAATAACTTTACGGTTTTTTAGAATAAGGGGTTTTAATAATGATTGTGTTGGGTAAAGCTCATTTAAAGAAATCCCAATTTCAGTGGATGAAAATAAGAAATGAAATGCAGGTTAATAATCAAGACAGTGGAGTCGAATAATCCTCTGCAATATTTACTAAAATTAATTTGTAAATTCCTTTTCTTCGCATTTTTGCCTTCAGTGGTAGAATGCATTCAAAGCTGTCAAAAGAGTTATTAATAGGAACCAATGCAAATACTATACTAGTTCAGTCATTTTCAACAACAAACATCGCAAGAAATTCAATTAACAGATCACAACAACAGAATTGCATTTTCGTTCGAAATACAAACTGTTACAAATTGCACTGCTAGTTCGAGTTGAAACCACCAGAATTCATACATAAAATATAAGTCAAGAAAAGCTCGATTTTCATTTCCTTCACACTTGTCGTTAATTTAATATGAATTCTGTTTTTAAATCACAAGTTGAAAATAAAATTTATTTTAGATGTTTTTGGGATTAGCCCGGAACAGCAACCTGTAAAACCCCAGTTCTTTAATTAGCTAACTTGACCCCATTTGACCTTCGAAAAGGAAATAACGATAGACAGTGGGGAAAAAAGAAAATCTCGATTAATCTTAAGTTTTAAGAAATGATAATAATATTAATTTTTTATGAACTATATGATCTTAAAATGTCTATCGTATAGCGAACTGAACAACACTTAATAATGAAACGAATGAAAATCATGAGGTATACACACGTGTACGGTAAAAATCAGTTGTGTAGAGGTTAACATAAATTTACGCACCTATAAATATTTTTCTCCCGTAATACTATCTTGTGGAGACGAAAGTCGTAAAGGAGTTTTATATTTTTCATTAAACAGCAAGTAAGTTATTGACGTTTTTTGTCATCTTGGCAATTTTCCTATGAAAAAGGCTAATTTTTCCATTTTTCAAACTCGCCTGTTAATTGATGAATAGTGTAGCAATTGTGCGAACACTTTGTCTTTCTAAGTATTTCAATTACAACTCATATTTGGAAATATTAAAATAGATCGTTTTTCACATTTTCAACAATTCTTTTTGAAAGCCGACAATAAATGGAATTATATAGTAATTTTGATTATATGACGCAAAATTAAATTTGTTATGTCACTTAAAACGTACATTTTAATTCATAATTGTTTTTCACTTTAATTCTTTGCTATCTTAGACTGGAGATGGATAAATTATTCATTCACTGTATCATACAGCCGCGTGAATTAGAAAGTGATATTTGATAAATTTTTATGCTATTTGTTTAAGTCTGTAAACTGAACGTGTGTTGTGTATAAAATCGATACATGCAATCAATGCTGAGATTTCATTTACAATTAAAATAGCCAAATATTTTTCTCACTGCTGTGAGAACATCTCATTCCTCGGTCTATTTCGTGTGCAATCTTCTCTACTCTGCTAAAACCTCTAGCATCTCTGCCTTGCAGATGGAAAGGCATCAGCTTAAAAAATGGTGTCTTCTTCCTTAAATGTGCCTAAAATTTGCAGTTTTGCGGTCCCAATATACGGATTTTTGGAGATAATAAAACGTTCAGCTTAATAAAGATTTTCCTTTAAAATTGCACATTTATTGTTTGCTTCATTGACCATATACTTCCTGAAGCGTGGGAACAAGAATGCGATGAAACAAAGGACTGAATTTTTTGCCAGCATTTAAATTTTTAATCAGAATGCAATGATGAATAATTGTGCTTTGTTTTCGAATATTGTTGGCACTTTTTACTTCAGACAAATTCCTTTTCACAAAAATTACGATACTTGAGCCTTACAGTTTGTATAATTTCAGCCAAAATGTGAGCAATTATAGAATAGAATATTCTCGACGTTTTCGAAACACGGAGCTTTCAATAATAAAGTGAAAATAACTCTAATCACATGCAATTTAAAGTTTCATGGAGGAAATATTGAAAGATGAATATGGGCTTCTCTTAAAATGAATTGAATGATATCAACCACCTTTATTGTAAGTGTATTTAGTCGAAAAACACTCATATCTCATAGAGAGTTTGGTTCGGATCTCAAATTTACGAAAATGACAATATAAAACCAATAATTCTATCGCCACTGCCAGTTGTGAGATTTAAAATACTCAAACAAGTCTAAAATCTATTGAACACTTTGCCTTTGAGATGTCGTAGTGCGTTGTCTCCTCTTTGAACAACCGCATAAACTCAGCATCATTAAATTGCATTACTGTAGTGCGTGAAGTTCTCTGAGGTTGGCCTTCAAACTGTTCTAGAAATTGGAAGAAATTTGTTACACTTTTCTTATTTAGATTGGTCAAGTTTTAAAGGACTATCTCCTTGGCTTGAGATAAATATATAACAACCAAGATTTTTTGGAGGTTATTTTGGGCTGTAAAATTTCCCTTTAGAGACATAAATCGGCATTAAAAACCATGTCATTTGATTTAATTGCACCGTTATTAAATCCAGGAATTCCTTTTAATTAAGAAACTATGAGATCAACTTTTGTATATTTCGGCCACTTTTGTGACAGCTGATTGGAGGCCAAAATGACGCACTGAAATGTATTCGTGGGTTTTCTATCTAGAATTCGGACTAATTGTGTGATCGTATCTTTGAAATTCGACGCATGCATACTTTTCAAAATATCATTCAAAATATTTTTTCAAATATTACTTTAAATCAAGAGTCAGGCTTTTTATGAAATGAATATTAATTACTTTTTGGTGACAATATATCTGAAGAAGATGAGAAAATGTTAGGGACTCTAAAATATAGCAAACTATTGAAACTGAAAACGGCCTTACTCAACATTACAAAAGCGGACAAAAATTTATAGCTCAGAGATAAAATTAAATAAAAGTTTGTTTAAAAATAGTTCAAATGTCAAAGTAGAAAAATTAATGACAATTACTATCCATAAAGCTATCTAAAATTAAATTTTTTTCCATTTGTTAAAAAAGAATATCATACTTTTACTAAAGGTTATGAGGCGAAAATTGCTCGCGTGGAACAAATTTTTGAAGTCAGAAAGCACGAGTTTGGTACATATTTTTGAATGTTACAAACACCTCCATTATTCATCAAAAGAGGATCATCGGAATGTGAGTTTTCGTCAGAGATAATTAATAATATGACTCCTTTTCTGTGGTGAGTGATAATTGTCCTTCTTTATGGAGGATTCATATAAGGTTACTCCCTAAACAATATGCACGATCATCACCCCGTATAACTCCAAGCATATATTTCAGAAAGACAAAAGTATTTGGGCCTACCGTAGACGTCAAGAAAAGCTCATGTTTTTTCTGAATTGAATTTCTTAAGGCGTTACTAGAGGCCAGTCATATGCTTTCAATTCTAACAAGCGTCATTGCATACATGGCATGGTGGCTTTATCATCTGTAATAGTATCAAATTTTCACTAATACACCATTAAAGGAAAAAATAAAAATGAAACCCCTTTATGAATTGAATATCACGTAAATCTCGGTATGCGTTCCCAGAATTCCCATATTCTCTGAGCACGACTTCCTAAATACTCAGGTTCAAAAATTGTAGAGAGTTTTGCGATTCACAGCAAAAATAAGGCTTTACAAAATATACTTCTGTTTTAAAAGTAATTAATTAGGAAAGCTGCTGTAGAAGCCATTTTAACAAATTTGCCATTTAATTGAATTAAATTGTAATGAGCCTTAGACTATTTAATAAGCAGATGCGTTTTCCTGAGCAAAAACTAGAATTAAAAAGTTGATTATTGAAAATCAGAGGATTTTTATTCCGATACCTTCTAGGTGATTTTTTGCCCTTTTAAATAAGTCTAAAATTTAGGGGTACAAATTGGTTAGGTCGAACTAAACTGTGAAACATTTTGTAGAAACGTTGCCCTACTTTCTACAATTCTTATCACTTCAGTGGTCGTGCACTTCGCTGTTGTACTTCCATTTTCTTGACGCGAATAGTTGTGTATCAATTTTATACACCACGTTTTACACAAAATATTTCTTGCAAACTCCTAATCCAGCGCAAATGTTCTTAGGAACGTCTTTTATCTCTTTATTCCAAAAAACTTAAAAGCGTTTATCAGATTGTACTAATTTCAATAATATAATCCAGCCAAACTGCAGACCTTGAAATAATTTTAATGAATTCTATTTGAGAAAATACAATTTCTTAAATTTTATGCATTTTTGAGCCAATTAGTACTCTTTACTTCTTCTTGGAAAGCATTCCTTCACGGTTTCGAGTATTTGGCCTTCATGAATGCACGAAACTTGTACTTGGGCAATTTTAAAATGTTTATAATTAAATAAGGCAATCAAAATCAACACATCATATGAACGCTCAATTTTTTGTTTTCCAAATAAAAACGCTGTTTGTCAAATTTATATTTCGGTTTGAGATTGAAATCACCTGTCTCAGCGTATAGGCAAAAATATTTTATGATATATTTGCAAGTTATTTAGGATAAGTGAATGAAGACTGACTTTGTGAAGAACTTCGCTCATTCGCTACTTTAATGCACTTCAACCTAGACCTTAAAGCATCTGATAAAAGTAAACACAACGAGAGGTGTGATCTCTGCCTAACTATGATCAGTTTCATTCTCTTTTGTAATGCGTTAGTTACAGCAACAACTGCACTCACTCTACAAGAAGCTATCAAATTAGGCGATCCGAATCTAGTTAAATACCATCAGGCAAGTTTCAATAAGGGATTACACGCAGCAATGGCTTGTATAGTTGTATTTGGTTTACTCACATCGCTGACAACTATGCCTTCTATTGTCATTAACCAACTCATTCGACTGGGGTGGGTAGGCAGGAGGGAAAGAACCTAAATCGTAAGTCTGATGAAAGATTTCTGGTTTGCTTGAATATTATATGTTTGCTAGAGTTTTGATTGATCCTACCACAGTTTTAGTAATCTTCATTCTTTATCGATTACCTCAATTTTATACTTAATTTCAGTTCACTTCTAACTCGAATTGATTACAGGTCAATTCAATTTTATCATTCGTTTTCTTATTTAGACATCATGATTTGTTTAAATGAAATAATGTTAATATTTCCAGTGAATCATTTCAGTGATCCAGACTTTGCTGATTTTTTTGTTCTTTTGTTGTTCTTTTGTTTCAACTTTGGGTAATTGCCAAAAATACCCCCAATTAATTCTGAAGCCAGTTTCAAAGATGAATTTAAAGAACACTTGGCTGATATCTATCTAGTTAATTATTTACTCCATTTCAGTTTAGTTGTCACTATTATCTTGCCTTAATCAAATAACGGATTCAATGGAACATATATAAAACAGAATCTACTGCATTACTTCAATAAACATCAAAGCTTTGTGGAAACTTTACTATTTCTTGATAGTCTCTTGACTTTGGAAACGTTCTTCCATAATTAGTCAATAATATTTCTACTCAAATGGGAGGAAATATTTCCCACCATGTTAATCACGAATTGAGAAACTAGTTCTTTTATGCTCAAATATTTGTCCAGATTTTAAGATGTCTAAATTCTCCTGGAACAGAAACTAAATTGACTTTTAAACTTTATGACCAAACGAGTCAAGAAGTGTTGAACATCGATATCTTGAAATGTTTGATAGAATAGACGATCAAACTATATGAAAGCATTTATTTTACATTAGCAAGTCTCTGTCCTCAAAGATAAGCATATATGTAACACCGTCATTTATACCCATCACGAAACGAATGAAGCATTTAAGTGTGGATAGCGTTTGTATTACCTTCCCTTCCAATGCTTTTTGATAATTAATCTTTTTAAAATGAATATTTAACTTCATTTTTTCTTATATAACTTTATTAATCTAAATTCCGAAAATTTATGTTTATTCATAAAAGTGACCGGGCGTAGAAATTAATGGTTTGTAATTTTAAGATTTAATCATAGCGTAGGTTCAATGTAAAATTTTCGATTAATAATTGGCCTTAATTAATAAAAATAAATTTGCATGATGCCAACGATTTCCAACTGATATATAATTAAAAATGTATTTCACAATTTCCTTGAAATATTGTTTTTGTGCTACTTATTTATTAAAGTAGCCTTTTTGTCTTTGTTCAAATAGTGACTTTTGACGTTCAAAGTGAACAGAATTTGCAATTCTAACTATTCACCAAAATTCCTATTGGACTTAATCTACCTTCCGTTTTATATAAATTAGTATTTTACCATTGATTCTGCAAAGATTGTATATCGCACCTTTATAACTTATGTACATTGTTCACAAATCACTCCATATTTATGTTTACTTCATCATTTATATTTTTTAAATATATTTAACTTGATATAATCCAGCATCTATCCCATTATTTGAAATATTGGCATTGCAGTACTGCATAAAAACAGGCTACCTATTTATAAGAAGCATTTCTAAGTGAGTCGTCACACAGCACCAAAATAGCCACAGCTAGCCAAATAGCAAGGTAGGCATGCGAGATATTTTGCCATTTAACTTACGTGATTGGCTATCCTTGAGCCAATCAAAATGGTACCCTGACCAATAGGATCATCGCATTGCTTTTCTTGTCCGTCGCACCCTAAATACAGACTAGTAGTTGCTAGGGTAGCATAATCTCGCAGTCACTCGATCTGTGTGTGCGTTAATAATGTCGTACATTCTTCCATCTATCTGTCTCCTCATTATTGCTCTAACTCATATGATCTCTGCCATTACCCTTGAGGAGGGTATGGCTAATAAGGACAAGTATATTTTCTATGACACCTCCAGTTTTAATGCTGGGATACATGCTGGATTGGCCCTCTTAATTACATTTGGCATTTTGGGAACTTTTACGTCCACCGTAATGGCCATCACAAAAGCCTTAGAGAAGCGAAGAAAGCGCCATACTCTTACTACGTCCCATTAAATCGATTTCCCATGATGACTAATGCCTGTTTGTCTATCTGCGTGCATGACTGTACTTGGTTTGTCTGTTTAACTGGTAAGTTTTATTAATCGCTCCCTAAAAATCGATATTTTTCCTCACGTGTTTTCGGCTGAGAATTTAGTTGACGAATTTTGCGTTCGCTAACAGTTTAAAACAATTAATTTGGTCAATTAGGCTAATGACTCTTACCATAGAATAAGCTGCATAGGTTATTTGAACTATTTGATTAATAGTTTAACAATTAACTTTCACAATGTTTCTAATCTTCTGTATTCTTTTTAATTTTAGAATGAAACTAGATCCACCGCGACGGCTATAAAACTTTATAATGCTCAGTATGCTCTTGATGTGCTGGTCAAACAATTCCAACTCTTTCTTCTTTCTTTTCTCCCCATCTCTTTGTTCCACGTTTTTCCTCTCCAACTTTGTTTTACAACGCGCATATTGTAGTAGTTACGAATTCTGCCTTACAACTTGTCAATAAAAATCTCAATTGTGTAGGTTTCGTAAAATCTTTATGTCGAATTCTCCTCTTGATTTCTGGGTCATACGCAGTAAATAATTCTTCCATGGACTTTTACGAATAAAATTAATGACGCTATTTTTGTTTAGGCCTCGACTGTCTCACTGGCGCTCAAACCGGAATGCAATCTTTTTAATGAATCTTTCCGGTTTCATTGTTTATCACACCTAAAGTTTGTTAATCGAGCCTTTAAATCATGAATCGACTTGTGAAATTTGGAGAAAAACTTAGCGAAACTTACATAATATGTGCCATTGAGGTCTGCCAATCAGAAACGCTCTTGGAGTCTTCGTTAAGGAAAAAGCGTTGCAATATGTGGGATTTTTGTAAGACGTCTAATCTAAACAATTTTTCCATCTATTATTTATGAACCGCGAATATTAATTTTGATATTTGGTGCAAGTAGTTTAGATTTTAAACACATTTTTAATTGGTACATTTCAGTATGGTTAGTTATGTCGACTGGAAGTAACTGATTAATTATTTGATAAGTAATTTGTTTAATGGTATTCTTCGGAATCGATTTAAATTGCGTTAGTAGAATCACAGAAATAATATTGAAAAGTGTAGATTAGTTGAGAACAGCTAAATTCATCTAAAATTTCCATTTCACGTTAGAAGTGGCTGTTTTCTTCACCCACAATACACGAGAATTCTACTACCCCAAACGTAGAAAGAATCAAATTGAAAATATCTTCTCTCCAAAACTGATAGCGACTGTTTAGTTTATCCTTTCGTTAACTGTGTTATTTTCTTAACAGTTATACAGAATTAATTCTCAGTCTATTTAAACAAAAAGTTGCATCTAAGATAGAATGTCGCTTCCAATATGACATTTACCGAGGGGAGAGAGAAAGTGGCAAACGGCGAAATTTCGGTCTTTAAGCCAAGACTTCCCTGTCATAAAAGAGCCTTTCATTTTTTAAAAACAATCGTTTTGTGCTTAGCTTTCAATACAAGTGGGTCTAGTTTTCGCAGCTACTGACAACTAACAAATCTCGTTTTTCACTTTTAATTTGAAGTCGTCTAGTTGCGAGAGATCGATCAATGGCTTCCAAACCTTCGTATGGTTTTTGTGTTTAAGTTGACATAATAATATTTAATACTATTTTAATTTTGTAGAACTCAGAAATATAATATTCTCTACGGCGAGTATTGCAAAAATTTAACAAAATAATCGCACTATTAATTCCATTATTTTCATTTCACTTAAGCAAGAGACGTTCATTCTTCAATCTTAAGATGATTTCATCGTGCATGGCGTCTCAATTGTTTGAGAGTATTGGGGACAGCATGGATGGAAACTCGACTGGATGGCAGTCATATAGTTGATTTCTTTGGTTTCACAATGTGCACTTCGTTTCCATTCATGATTTATCGGTCCCAAATTTCAACGATTAATTCGAATCCATTCTATAGATAGTAAAAGCAAATCAGAATTAATTTTATTGGAGTAATTACTTAAATTTTATTTTCACTTTTATTTTCAGATTATTTGATATGAGTAGTAAAAATGGTTCAATCATAAATGGGTATGCTTGGCAGATGAGATAGGGGTGTCAATATCGTGTCTACCAAGTGACTCTGGTGTAGGCAGTCCTTTTTAGTAGCCAGCGTTTTTATTAGGGGGACAATCACAAGTACTAAGATACGGCATTGGATTGGAAAAGCATTTGGCAGTAACAAGCACACAACCTCTTTCTCCTCATCATTTTCTATTGGCTACTTATAATCATATTATAATGCATTAATAATTGAGCCATGAGATCAATGGCCCAAAGTTGGGTGGAAAGTAAAATAAATAAACTTTGACTTTATCTATTCATTCTGTACCTGGTAATTCCTCCTTCTTTAAGTTCTTGGTAGAATGCTTTCCAAATGACCTCTTCACAGGATCCCAAGGATTTAATAGATTGCAGTGACTGTGTCTCATAAGAATGGAGTGCTCTAGGAAATTTTTATGCAATTACAGGAATAAGTCAAAAATCGTCGTCGAGAGAGAAGAGACAAAAGAATATTTATCTTTATTGATGAGATTAGATACGATGCACAATAACTTCGTTTTATTAACATGCATATGGCTGGTGTGACAGTTGGCTGGGTAGTCAATAGCTTCGCATAAATAAAAAATTCAAAATGAGCGGCTAACTAAATGTTTTCAAGCAATTCATTGATACAAATTTCCTTGCAAGTTATTTCAGTGAAAAATTACTGAATTTAATTTTGCTTAACTGGTTGGACAAGCGATAATAAGGGTATGATGTGGGGTAGCCAAGGGTAAATTTGGTCAATGGAGCGTGGGAGTTTTGTTTCTTTAATTTTGGAAATGAATTATATGCGACCTTACTATCTTATGGTACAAACCGCTTGGAAATTGGAAACACTGAAGCCTTGCTGATTGTCACGTCTCTGGAACAGATTTTAATTTTTTTGCAAATCATCAATCCAGTCCTAATTTAATTAATATCTATAATAAACTCGCAACTTCCAGTTCTATAATATTCAGTGACGTAAATTCAAGATTTTTCAAATATGACTTCTCTGATCAAATTAAAATACTTGTACTTTTCCCTATATATCAATTCAGTAATTGGCAAAACCATGCCTTTCAAGGAAGGGAAACAAAAAAGAGGTAAATCTGATAAAAAATATGACAAAGATCGAAAGAGTTGGTGAAGGCTGAGAATTTGAACCACGAGTCTTCAAGTTACCGAAAGTGTGAGTCCACTGGCAAAATAAACAGTAGTCAAGAGAGAGGATATTGAAAATTGATAATCGATATCCAGAAGCTGCGATTCCGTCATGCGGGTGGCATAACGATGTGATGACTCTCAGTTAAAGTAAGCGCTAAAGCCTAAAACAACTTTCACACAGAAATGCTCAAAGAATGACCCTAGGAAATCCTATAAGTCTTTAGTTTAGATAACTGAATTTTAACTACAACAAACCACTTTTTTGCCAATGTTACATGGTTAAATAAGCCAGAAACTTTTGTACTTTTAACCACTATTAAAAAATGACGCAATATAGCAAATTTAAAGATCAACTGAATAAGCATATTAGGAAGATAGAGAACTACAATAATGCGGTATACACGTTTATGAATGCTCAAAATTGTATCAACAATTAAGATTAAAAAACAAATGAAATCAAACAAATCTTCATTCGTCCGAAATTCTGCCAAAGGCTGAATAAATGGAATGATTACGCCAGCTGACTGAAGTCTCGTTTGCACCGAATTATCGACTTCAGTGGATATGATTAAGTAAACTGCGAATAAACCGAGAGGGTATCAGAAATTTTGCTAAAACTCGATATAACCCTGATATGAGCCTAACATTAAGCTTGCTATCACTGCACTGGAGAGTTGAAGAAGCTCGTTTTCTCTATATCCTCTATTTTAAGATATTTCAAATACAAAATTGGCCAAACTCTCAAGTCTAGGATATTTTGACTAAAGCAGCCCGTATCTGGAGGACTGAGGGTGTAGATATATGAGAACAACCAACACAGTCGGAAATTGATTAACCAAGACAGTTGATTAGTTCCACCGGCAACCACTGAATCAAATTTCGGTTTAATTGATCTTATCTTCGAAGCATTTTATATTTGCCATATTGGGTGTGCGATAGACTTACCTCCACGTGGTGCATCCTGAGCAACGTATTCTCATACGGCAAAAAAGTCTATTAACTGGCAGTCGACTTCTGACTTCAAACTTAAACTGGCAGTCGACTTCTGACTTCAAACTACCATGATCCCACTGTATGTCTTATTCGATCACTTCCACCATACTTATCCTGCCTTTTCTCTGCCTCTGTGTCTGTCTGACTCTTTTACATATTTGAATCACTCCTCTGTCCCCCCTCTTCACTTTTTTCTCACTTTGATGTTCCTCCTTCCCTCTGTGAAGCCAACTTTGATGTTCCTCCTTCCCTCTGTGAAGCCCGAAGTCAGCTAAAGGGCAAATGGTAAGTATTATAAAGCCCGCAATTTGAAATAAATATTTGTCAAATTTTAACTGTCAATGTTTTGGAATTATCATATGTGCAGTTTAAATTCATGTCATTTTGTGAAATAAGTCTACTTTTATGAAGTTGAAATTAAATAAGCTGGAGCCATCATTCGGTTCTTTAGCTGTTGAATGACCTATAACATCTCTCCTTTTCCACTGAGCATATAACTTGGAAAGACGACAAGGCCGTTATTTCACAAGCTCATTTGAAATTCATAAATCAAGTTAAAAACCTTTAACAATTTCTTTTGCGCTAGTTAACGTAAGATTATTTTACTGGAATTATGAACATTGCATGTCTTGAAATCGACTCAACTTGCTGAGAAAATTCGTTTATACACTAAATAATCAATTAATACGTTTTTTTAAAAATCAGAAGAGAAAAGCTACTCTCGAATTACTCACGTTGAAGCTTGAAGGGAGGACAGCTAGTCGAATTCTCCTTAAACTGCGTTGGTGACACCTAAGCTTAAGTCTTCTCCTTGATATTAGTAAGGTACCAGCACTCATATACGTTTCATTATAATTTCCGTTTTTCCATCTTCATTTCTAAATATTAAACAGCCCTCGTGGATATCCATATATTCGTATGTTCGTACAGTAAGATTGGGCTTTTATATGTAAACCGTTAAGTCTGGATTTTGTTTTTAATTGCTTTTCAGATGTGGAGGTGAGGGCTACAGGATATTGTACGTGACAGAAACCTGTCCACGGAAGTCTGAAACGAGTATCGATTTCTCATTCTGGCTCCAAGTAAAAGTTAGGCGCCATACTCCAGTTGATATAAACAAGAAGGTTTATATGCGAATTTTCGAGTTGGCTATCAATATTTGCACTCTATCGTTTAAAAAGAGGGTGGGACGTCCGTTTCAATTCACTAATTGTGCTGAAGGAAGTTGTGAGGAAATGCTTGTGTGACGTAATTATTTAAAAAACTAATTGTTTAAGTTGTTAGGGTGTACTACAGGGCTTAGGAATTTAAGTATAAAAAGCACTGCATTCATTTCAATATAGAAAATAGATTAATGGTTTGCATGACAATCACGGGACACGTGAAATAAAAAATCGTGCAAGCGGAATGAATGCCTTTTTAATGTTCCAATGGATGAGGACGAATTGAGTGATAGTTTATAGCCAATGTTTTAAAAAGAGAGAACTTTTCTATTCCAAGTTGTAATTGAGAGCCAAATAGTTAGGGTTTGCAGTACTAGGGTGCGTTCGACTCAAAATTTCTTGGTAAAGATCTTTTTATGAATACAAGTTTTTGTGCATTTTTTAACTGTCCACTTCATATTCTTATTTAAATAAGCTTGTTGCCATGACGAAATCATGATTCTGGAATTGTATAATTTTACAATTTTTGTATTTGCATCTCACCTACCTTCAAAGCGCTAGGATCGTCAGTTGGTTTAAACAAACCACAGATTAAATATGCACGCTTTATTAGTTTTAATCAATGGAATAATACCGTGCTATACAAATTCAATCAATTTCAAAAGTGGCAATAATAGGTAATATTTGAAGGATTTTCCGGTCTCTCGTGCTTCACTAGTACGTGATTATAATGTTAAAATAGTTTTGAATTTCGGAGTAGATCATGCATAGTTCAGCAGAGTTCTTCTGGTGAACATGGAGACCTTTATGAATTTATTTCATTATTATTTAGCTGTCACCCACATTGTACAGTGATTCTCATTGATTTTTATATCACGCTTTCATTCAACTCTATTTTTCACATTTTGAATCTATTTCGATACCATTAAGTAGACTCTTCGCATCTTAAATTAAACAACTGCGTATAGACTCATCAAATTCTCAATAATGAATGCTTGCAGTAACTGTCTAGTAATAAAATCATGAATCACGAATTGGGATTTAAATGGAATAACTAATAAAGGGCGTTTTTATATAGCCCCTCTAGTAACAAAAGTGCATTTAAAATGCATATTTGCTCGGCCAACTGAAACAATCACTCAGTATCTGTCTAGACCACGCATGGTTACATTTTTTAACTTTCATTTTGCCTAACTGCCAATGACGTAGGAAAAATTTAAATTTCATTAATGGGCTTTTCGTTTATCTCTGTTCGTCCTCATTGCAATGTGCGCCAAATGATTGATACCACCACAACCCCC
>UZAE01001053.1:0-15569 GCA_900617975.1 Rodentolepis nana | reverse complement strand
TAGCAGGCAGTATAAGTATGCCCTCATTCGTAATGAGAAATAGACTTACCTTCACGTGGTGCACCCTGAGCAACGTATATTCATACGGCAAAAAAGTCTATTGACTGGCAGTTGACTTCTCACTTCAAACTACCATCACCTCACTATATGTCATATTCGACTACTTCCATAGTACTCACCTCACCTTTCATCTACCTATGTGTCTGTCTCTTTTACATCTTTAAAACACTCTACTGTTCACCCTCCCCTCTCGACTTTTTTCAATTTGATGTACCTTCCTCTCTGTGAGGCCTGAAGTGAACTAAAGGGCTAATGATAACCATCAAGACGCCTGCCATTTGATATAATAATAATACTTTATTAGTATGGTATAAGAAAAACAATTTCTTGACTAAAGTTCATAACTTATATGCAAACTATAACATCGAAGACATGAAGATGACCATTACTACTTGGAAAAAAACACACAAGTTAGAAAATAAACTTGACCCAGTGATTCCGAAATATGAAAGGTCTCTGGAAATGCACAAACCTTCTACCCAACTAAATATCCCAGTGGGAACATTGGTTACGCCTCAAATCGTGCCACGCTTGGATGAAAATAGGGCCTCCGCCAAAGAGAACTTTATGATTATTAGTCGATCGTATTAGAAAGTGAAAAATTACTGAAACTATTTTTAGTATAGTTAAACTACTGAAATAGGATTTCAGCAACTCACCTGCTCGATCATCCAACTGCGAGAGGTTTTTGTCACGTTCAAGCACCTTCTCAATATTAACTCGCATAATGTCCACCACCTCGTTGACCTGAGCTTGAGTCCGTTGTAACCGCTTATTTATCGTCTTCTCCACCTTCTTTTCAGTCGCTGGCTGCTGTGATTGCCCACCTTTGGATTTATCAACTGTTTGGTCATTGTTGCTCCTTAAAATCCATATGAATTTTTAGAAATCAGGTATTCCATTACTTATTTCCTACTTATTTGCAGCTTAAAAAATTGTTCATGCGAGGCAACTTTTCAGCTTACACTTCTGCAAGTCTGAAATTATTTTTCGAAATCTTAACTGACCAAATTAACCAAAATGAAAGTAAATTAACTCTAAAAGAATCCTCAAAGAGAAATGTGAATGAAATGAAAGATGATAATATAATCATGAAAAATTATTATTCATTTTCCCTTGACAACATAAATGCCTTATTTTTGTTTTCTTTTCCTTTCCTTTATTATTACTATTTTTATTAAAAACGAACAGCCCTTAAATTGTTTGTCTGAACTAATATGAATAGGGCTCCTCTATCGTAGAAGTTGGCAATAGAATGTTAAAAAAACTCGAATTTCAATTATTTATAAGAAAATTGCCATTGGGAATCAAAATAATAGTGAAGAAACAGGAGAAGAAATATAAATTTTTCTAAAAAAGTATAAGGAACACTACAATTCATTGCTGAATAAAAATAAACAGGAAATTCTCCTGATGCTGAAACAATGTATTTCAATGTTTAAGCGCATAACACTGAGATATTGAGTGCTTCCTTGCTCAAAGTATCCACAATACCTCGAATTCAACAAGTTCATGAATTCAAATACCATGATCCAGAAGTAGATCAGGTGTTAGATAACTTGGTTTAAAGACTGTGCGGATGTTTGCCTAGACAATCTTGCTGATATTCTCGATAGGGTAAACTGAAAGTGCTGTTAAGGGGGTTAGGATTTACTATAGATGAAAGACTCAACTCTGTGTGTTATATTCAAGAAGAATGGGGAGATCGAACTTGTTGAAACAGCTTCAATACGGTATGATTTGTTTTGCAAAGCGACTTCCAAACTGCGAAATGGCTTCAAGCACCCTTCTATTGCTAAAATGTATGCTAAATATAAATGCGATTTTAGAACTCTGTGATTTATCCGAGATTTTGAAGGATCACTTCACATGTCAATTACTGGGTCTATTTTGATTGTGGAATTTCAAGTTAGGGTATAAAATGCTGATAAATGCGGACAATCGGATATAAAGGATTAGATAAGCATGAGTTAATATGGAATTGTGTCCCAGAGTGACTATACATAATGACTAACGCTTTGTCTTATTTCGTTCGTAGAAGTCTCATATTTGCAAATTGTGCTGCAGGCCCGAGTGGATAGGGAAATGGCGTGCCGAACTAAACCGAATTCAAAAATTACGTTACCCAGAAGATTAGATCAAAGCTTAGCTAGATAACAGAACTAGTAAGCGGCTCGAAGAAGGATACGAAAAAGAAGGAAAATTCACAGAGCCTCCCCAACGAGGGTGTTACGAAAGTGCGGCGAAAGGAGGAGGAGGGGGAGGGACTTTCTACAAAAGTCAACTGAACCGAGTCTTGAACCTAAAGTAAGGGCTGTAGATGAAACAGAGAATAGAGATCTAACCGTGAGAATTCATTAGTTAACGCGGTATTTCCTCCCAGGCATACGGAGCGAAAGCCATGAACCATGGGATAGAAAAATGACCGACCCGACTACAAAGAGGGGGGGGAGGGGGGAGGAGAGCAATAGCAGAAAATTAAAAGGAAATCCAATGAAATTTTGGACGGTATCTCTCCAATAGTAATAGACAGATAGAATCTGTCCTTGAAAAAAAATGGGGGGGGGGCATGAAGGAATGAAGAGCCACCACTTTAGACTTTCTTCCCATTGTAACCATAAGGAGGAATATAACTCTTAAATTGTTTGCCTGAACTAATGTGAATAACACTTCACTGTGTAATAGTTCGAGCTGAAATGTAATAAGTTGTGAGTAGAACAGCGTAAAGTTGCTTTCCTTCTTCCTGCCTGAGCAATCGGCTATTGGCTCTTGAGACGCATTGAATAAGGCACTGGATCCAAAAATTCTGCAGAACAGAGATCAACGAGCACGAATGTTAAAACGGAGGCCACAATATCAAAGCCGATCGGCGTGGATAACCAAGGCAAAAATGGTTAATTCTGGATTAGCCAGCTTCGCTTAATGGGACTGCTATTAATACCACTGGGTGCATTTTTGTAAACTACACTTCCCACAGCCCCAATTACTCCAAGATAATCCTCATATGCTGAAGTATTCATAAAGTTGAATAAATATGACGCCCATGAACCTAGATCTTCCATACTTCATTTCAAAATCGACTATTTGATGTATTTTCAGATCAGCCTATCCTTCTCTTAGCTTTTCTCCAAATTTATTGAAGGAGTAAGCTATAAACAGGAGATAACACGGACTTCACTTCCTATCTCCCCACCGGTGAGATTACAAAACGTTTATGCAAGGCAAGTGGGCGCTTGCTGAAGGAGAGGCATAATTGAATTTGAGTCATTGATCAATGGATGAAAAGTAACTCCCAATATAGCCCACTGTATAATTGAATATGTAAGAACACTGTAATCTGTCGTGTTGGAGGACAAGTTGATGGGGTGAAAGAATGAACAAGATTTGAGAAATGCCCGAGCACAAGTTGTCAAGGCCTGACATGCACTGTAGTTTGGACAATAGGAATATCAAGGCAGTGATTAAGGGACAAATATAATGAAATGGTATCTATATAAATCATTAGTACCTTCCAATAATGCTAAGATTTTCATCTTTAACTTTTTTTAAACAAAAGCAATAATAATAATGTGACTTTTCTCCCGAATAAAAGTCCTAATATAGCCTCAAATAAACTAAATTTTTACATTTTTTTATAAATCACTACAAATTTCTCTCATCTTAACTATAGTGCGTGATTAGCAAGATTTTCAACTCACTCTGGGCCTCATGAACCCAGTCAAACTAATATCACTGTACTTTAAATTAAAATGTCCAAATAATTAGATTAAACATTCAGCCGGGAGTCTGCAGAGCTTAAAATGAAATGAATAAAATCCGGGAATTCAAATATTAAGACACTAGTCCTTACGGGTTGAATTATATACCTCCTGGAAGAAAGTCGACATTGCAATGCCTTTAAAGTTTAAACAAGCGATGTTTTGAAACCTATTTAGTCATTTGCTCCTGATCATGAATGGCAAGTTCTTTTCATTATCATGAATAATAATAATAAAGACTATTTTAGCATTTTTTGCAAAGGGTACGTTTTTAATTCCCTTATTGATGTTTTTCCCGATAGCCAATGCGCATGTCCATCTACCAGGTCTCCACCAAATTTAATGAATGAATAATCTACTCATGGAAAATAACTGGAACTTCATCTCCCAGCGCCGCATTACAGGGGAGATGATACGGTTCTCATAAACAAGCACATGTGTCAATTAATAATGTCCTCCATTCCTCCTCCTCCTCCTCCACTTTCCTTCTCATCAACAGTGAGTGGGACGCTGAATGGCATTTAAGTAGCATTTACAAATCAATTGTTAATTTGAACTCGTAAAATGCCGTAGACAAATGAGAAGTGAGAGGAGAAAAGGCAATCACTCTCATTTGAGAAAGAGGAAGGAGCAAAACTTGATGACTCGAAAATGAAGTTGAATTAATTCACTCATCTAATTGGTGAAAAGAGGAAATAACCCCACTTGTAAGTAGGAAAATGACATGAACAGTGATGATAGAAGTAACCGGATTTCCAACTTGATGTATAGGACGGGAAGAAGAGATAAGATTAACCTTCAAAATTTTTGAAAAAAAAACTCCCAACTCAATAATAAGGCATAAAGAGTGGAGCAAAAGGTGGCTATTTGTATAGGTAGGCGCTATCCGATTGTAGGTTATAAAATATTCAGAAGTAACGCGCACGCCAACAACAGATCTCACACACAGCGCATTAAATATGAATATCTTCGAGAGTAAGCCTTAAAAATTATCCCCTTCTAGTACGTTTACTGCACTTTAAAGGAGGATGAGAATCCAAAATTTTCCATTAATTTCATCCTCTCTAAGGTCATAGGCTAGCCTAAGGCAAACATATGAGTCGCCAGAAAAAAAACAGCATTAAATTAAGCTTGTAAGCTAGTAGCTCTTTAATTAGGCTCGCTCATACTTAAACCGCTAACCAAATTTCAGAGTATTGGAACGAAATCAATACGTCAAGGTAATCAATAAATACTGCCCACCCACCCGTAAAATCGATAAATTCCGCAAAGATAAAAAACTGAATAGCTCTGGGAAATCAGAACCTTGGCGAGTCCAATCGAATCAAAGCGGAAGGTTCATATATTTTAGTAGTAGCAAAAGCAGGTAGTTCACTTTGACATTGAAAGTGAATTGAATTGAAAGTGGTCAAGATTGTGCAAAGCACCGAAAAATACGAAAAATTTGAACGACTCTTGCCAGAAACTATCAATAAGACCTACATTAAGTGATCAATAATGATCAAATTATTAAAATAGTAAGGTATTCTAATGGTGCCTTATTTTTGAGCTGAAAAAATGAAGATAAATGATTGTACTAATATATTGATTAGTCTAATAAAAGAATGGTACGATCGACAAATCATCTATACATGAAAGAATTTCTGCTCCTAAGACAAATGAAGTAATTTTACGCTTTCTACACTATTAGCATATACCTACGACAAATCTAAAGGAATAAACTAAAAGTTAAGGAACAAGTATGCAATTTAAAGGCAAATTATTGAATGCGAGCAAAGATCATTACAATTTAATGATGATAGCTATAAAAATATTGCTAAATGCCAATCAAAAAAGGAATGGGGTGAAATACTATGAAATCTTGAAAGATTTGTAGGAAATACTGAAAATAATTCATGGTTTGATATAATTAAATCTGTTTTAGTGGTGATAACATCTTGTTTAAAGTTACATGAAATATAATAAGGACAAGGATTGTATTGTGATAAATTATTTATAATGAGGAACGGAATAATAAAGCATCAATTAACATTAAAAAATTGATTTTTCGTGTCAGACGAGAGAAAAATATTTTTGATAAAGCACGGTCAATTATCACATAAAATGCTCAAATAGGTAAAATGAAGGCATAACTTAATATGTATTAAAATTTCATGATTTGTCTTATCAATTTTAAAGTAATGGATTAAAAATAACTTCATTGATAAAATTTAAACTGATTTTATAGCAGGTAAAGTTGCATACAATTTATTTAGAAAAAATATTAAGATTAATAAATAACTATTAGTTAAGTCTAATCATTATTAAACAATGAATTTCTTACATTTCTTTGCTAACTGAATTGGAATACCAGGTAATCAAGTCTGGTAGCCTTTTACACGACCTTGAATTCTTATAGTATAAGACGACGCCATTATAGCATTAAAAGAAATATCAGAATCTAATTTTTATTGAAGTCTAAATTGTAACTCTATTTATAAACATTTTGTGTGATTATTTTTAAAAGTATATATTGTGCCCTAACGCACAGATAACTTTTTAAATAGCTATCAATCAAACTAAAACTGTAACGGTTTGTAGTGTAGTTGTTATATTCCAAATTGAAAATCACGACTTTTTCCCTAATAATAAATTGTTCTGGTTTTAAAAATATACACTGGCGAATTTAGAGTGGAGCTTTCACACTTCATTTTAACAAAATCAGGCTAGAATATATTACCAGATGTACTTGTTGTATTTCGCTAATTAATTTTTTTCAGGTGTTTTACTTTTCGGCAAAATGGATCAATTTTGCACTTGCTAAGTTAACCTGAAAAAATTAAGCTAGAACCGCCTAGTTTTTACTCAATTGGTAATTCATAATGTCATGATCTAGTACTTTATTTAAAAAAATTAGCAATACCATTTTTACCTAATGTTGCATTTCAAGATATCAGATAGTGCCGATGCTTTTATATCATCTTGACAAATAATTTTATTTTATTTCGTGTGAGTTTGCCTTTGGCTTTAAATTTTTAATGATGCACCGAAAATGAGATTAATTTGAAGTAATTATTACTTAATCAAGTTTTCATGTCGTATGTGTATTCAGTGATCTAGACTAAATTGTTCGAGATGTCCAGTTATTTGGACATCGCAAAGAATTTCCCAGAGTAAGCGCTTTTAAATGCTCCAAATTATACAGAAATAGGCAATCAAAGCACTTCTTAATTGTATAGCTTACATTTCACATCAGACCAATATAGTCTATTCATAACTGGATTGGATTTTCAATTTGAAATCTTTCTCTTCGACGGGTTTTTAAGTCTGCTGGCATACAAAACGCCATAGTCCCACAACTGTTGCCTCCAGATATCGAGGAAGAGCTCGTTTATTTACATTTTTATTACGATTTTATTCTTTTCCGCATATGCAAACGGATTATTATTCGGTTTGTTTTTATCTAACAAATCATTAGCATATTTAATAAAATTATGATCCAATGTACCTTTCACCATAATCTTGTCCAAATCTGAAGTGTGATCACTCAAAATCAGTTTTAAGCATTAAAATGTATTTTTCAAGCATCATTTGTACCCTTGCTCTTAAAATTTTATCTACATCTCGTTATTTGTTAGAGTAGACGTATTAAAGACCTAGAATAACCATTCTCTGATGTTAGTAATCATTAATTACTAAACTGTTATTGTTTAGTTCTTCAAGATTATTCATGAATTAATCGCAGCCTTAGAGATGTCTGAAGCTAAATTTAGAGGGCGTTATTTCCTTTTAATTTAGCTTGCATTGATTTGTATATTTAAATATTCTGACCCTTTGATCATCTATAAATAATTTTTTCTTGTCATGATTTCATTTTTTTAATTATATTTTACACTGGCACTATAGCTTTTTCACCGTTCATCTACCATCCATATCTCTTTCTGAACTGTCACCACATTCTTGATCCATAAGAAATGATATGACGCGAACTAGATTCCTCTATTAAAGTTCCCATAGGGAAATTCCAACTTTAAATCATATCATTCGAAATAAACTAGGCATTATTTTTTGTCATTTATTTATTCACAATTTAATGAAATATATGGCAAGGTACCTGGTAGCGCAAGTTTACACAAAGGGGTTAGTAGAGTGAATAAAATAATACCATCAAAAAATGGGGATACGAAACTCTTGTTCTATCTTTCATTTTCCTAAAATAATAAATTAAAATAAACATTTATTAGTTAAGAGCTAGTTTTTAAGGAATAAAACAAAATTTTATGCAACCACAAACGATTATTTTCACGTGGGAGCGGTCAACGCCCAAGACCGGTATCTGTGCATCTGCCTCTTTAAAAATTAATAGAGTCGCTAACTATATCTTCACTGAAGGGTTTAACTTAAGCTAGTGACACCGATTTCTAATAAACTAGATTAGGCTTCATTTTGCGTAAGTTTCTTAAATGAGTTCGAGATCATAAACTATAAACTATTTTTTGAGTCCTACAGGTGGGATATTGGACGTTTCTGGTGTAGGAATCATATGATATGTGTAAAAATGAAATCCACCACATTATTAGATCCTTAAATTCAATTAAGATGATATAGAATATTTACCTGTAACGCGTATGCGGTTGAATTTAAGGATGGTTACATCGATGGAAATACTCTAGTTCACCATGCTGAGCGCATTGTCTAAATGGAGGCTTATATTTTAAACAGCTTACTTTTAATATTTGTGACAGGAAAAATTGAGAACTAATGGAGAAAAGTTGGGAAAATTGTGAGATTTCGATAAAAGCATAAAATAAATACTTTCATAAGATATATGGGAAATTTTTTTCATTAAGCAACTTCCATGCATTACTATTTTGTAATCCATTAAGAATACTTAGGACTTACAGGTCTAATTAAAAATCGGATTAAAAAACGGGATTTTTCTCCTTAACCTATCTTCACTCCTCCTCACTAGGCAAAGCCACACTGATGTTAGTGCTTCGAATCAACTGAGCGTAAGGAGATGTATATATGTTGTTTGCTCTTTGAGCTTAACTGGACCAAACAGTTTCTGCACCAAGTTCCTCTTGTTTCTGATGAATCAAAAAAATATATTTTTCGCTTCATGTTTATTGCAAAAATAGTTAGGAGCCTGCATTCTGCTCTAAAATAACCTGAATGATTGAGATGCTGCAAGGTCATTTTCATAAATAATGGCATCTCATTTGTCATTAATGCCTACTAAGAGCATTTTTTGCTTTAAGACGAAATTGCGATTATTTCATACCAGCATTTGCTTATAGTTTCTCGACTTACTAAATAGAATCTGTTGATCAGTGGCGTTGAGTTGAGATCGCCATTGAGTACTGGATCTTGGTACTCCTGGACGAATAGGGCGGATACTAAATGAAATTTTAAACGTATTATGGTGGCAATTTGGAGGCGACAGAGAGGAAAACTGACCAACGCTTAACAAAGAGTTTACCTTAGCTGCCAAGGCCTCAGGTCTTGGAATGCTAAGTTCACTTTGTGGCAGCGTGGAAGAATGCTGCACCAGAGTTGCCTGACTTCCATCACTTCTATGGTATAGTGTCAGCTTTGTTGAATGACGGATGCTTTTAGTGTGTCCAGAAGTAGAGTTATAAATGGATGGCAACCGGGTGACCTCAGTTCCCCCCAACCGTCTGCGCTGTCGAGGGGCCAATGTTAGAGGCGCTGTTCTGGACAATAGAATTGGTGGCAGCTCCGAATTCGTTTGTGATCTTTTCTTTTCACCCACAGCTGTATTTACAAGTCCGTAGTTGGTAGGAGATATCCGCGAAGAGTTGAGACGCGAGTTAGACGGTCGATCAATATAAGGACAGAGAGGCCAGGTGATCGAAAAATTGGCATTTCGACTATCATTTTTGAGGACGATAGAAGAAGATGAGGTGGATGATGGATTGTTTTGAAAGTGAAATGATTTTCCAGAAAGTGCGAGACTTTCTCGGGGTTCAGGACTTCTAAAAGTTAATAACACATTTTTTATTCCATATATATGCTAGTCATCAAAATAACACAGCAGTGTTGAATAGCTTCAGAAGAAATATTAAAAAGGCGTTTTTGTCCCAGCAAAGAATATGTATGGATTACAGACCTTACAAGATCTAGCCTATTTATGATACACCTAAAATATCATCAAATTTTTGTTTAGCCCATATCACCTTACCTCTTTTTCGCTTTTCAAAGTATTGTAACTATTTACAAGGTCCCAGAAAGGCAAAACACAGAGAGAAAACGTCATGCATAACATTATACCGGGTCAAGTGCATCTATTCATACAGACCAACGAAATATGCTTGACATGTGAGAAGTCAGTCGGATAAACGCGGCTTTATGTTAACTTGGATGGGTGTGCGATGGACTTACTTCCACGTGGTGCACACAGGCAACGTATACTCATACGGCAAAAAAAAGTCTAGTAATCGGCAGTTGAATTCTGACTACAAACTACCATTACCCCGCTGTATGTCATATTCCACCACTTTCACAATACTCACTTTACCTTTTTCTCTACCTTTGTGTCTGTCTGTCTCTTATGCATCTGCGAATAGCTATTCTGTTCCCCACTCCTCGACTTTCTGCTACTTTGATGAACCTTCCCTCTGTGAAGCCCGAAGTCAGCTAAATGGCAAATGATAGCTATCAAAACGCCTGCCATTTGAAATAAATAAATGTTAACTTGGATTTGAGTAATATTATTAAATAATCTCATTTAAAAGATTGAAATTAATGCCGGAAATACTTAATTTCAATGTTTAATGTTTGAATTTCAAAGTTTATATAACTTCAAATTTAGTCAACATTTAAAGCTGAAATTTAACCTTCCAATCTCACCTATTACTACATATCAAGGGCGAAATTATTTTAGCAGAGATGTGTTGGACGGGAGTCATTGACAGTCTTGTGTCCTTTTCCTCGTTTCCTCCTTCTCTTTCACTCAAAGTTGACGGGTTCTTTGACAGATTGTCAAGAGCAGTTTGAGAGTCATCTTGTGTAGGTTCTTTAAGAAAAGTTACACCTTCATAAGTTATCAACAGGGAAAATGCATTAATAGTAAGGAATGTACTTGTATTGGACGTCGATTTTTCCAAGGCCATTGAAGCTTCCCTGAGGAGCATCTCAACCAAAGCGCCAGAAAGCAACTCTTTATTGGTTGGAGGTTTTGTGACCCCGGTACCCATGCCTTCATCGCGATGCAGTGATTTAACTCGGACGTTTGGGCTTGTCCATTGAGAGGTTGATCGAGGGGGACTCTTTCTTAAATATTAAAGGATGGTACTGTCATTGAGCTTGGAAGTGGATGAACTTTCTCTCTCTCTCTCTCTCAGAGACTAAAGTTTTAGCATTTGTCCTCTTTATGAAACAACCTATCGACACTAGTTCTTTAAAGCGGGGTGTGCGATAGACTTACCTCCAAGTGGTGCACCCTGGGCAACATATATTCACACGGCAAAAAAGTCTATTAATGGACAGTTGACTTCTGACTTCAAACTGCCATGATCCCACTGTATGCCATATTCGACTACTTTCACAGTACTCACCTTACCTTTTTTCTACCGTTTCTACCGTCGTCTTTGAAGCATTCTTCTGTTCCCCCCCCCCCCAGACTTCTTTCCACTTTGATGTTCCTTCCCCTCTGTGAAGCCTGAAGTCAAATAAAGGGCTAATGATAACTATCAAAACACCTGCCATTTGATATAAATAAGTAAATAAAGTTCTTTAAAGCTTACACATTTAGTCACCATTAACTGAAGTTGAATTCGATAATGGCCTTTTGAGTGAATGATTCAGTGACTGCTGTGGTTCAAAATATTCACAACTTAATCACTCGCCATTCTTTCACTTTTTGAATGCAATTTTTCTTATTTTTTAAATATTTTTCCCCAGTAAAAAAAGGGAATTTCCGGTTAAATTTCCTTCCCTGTTAATGGCCTGAATGAAATACTTAAATCAATAAAAAGGACGTCAAGTCTCCTCAATATAAGCTTGAGAACACAACAGTATTTGGCATTTCGATGCCCTTCAGCGAAAGGGGGTTGATATGAAGGTCAACTAGCTTTGTCCCTTAAGATCTCATGCATCAAATGTCTCTCTGATGGGGCCGCTATCAACACTATGCCTCATAGTAGCTTCGAATTCTCTACAAAACATCCGGAGTGCTTTCTGCTTACACGATTAATTGGAAAGCAATTAGCTCAAATAAATCCCTGACTTTATCTTAGCAGGCATGGGGTGTGCGGTAGACTTACCTCCACGTGGTGCACTCCGGGCAACGTATATTCATACAACAAAAAAGTCTATTAACTGGCAGTTGACTTCTCACTTCAAACTACCCTCACCCCATTGTATGTCATATTCGAATATTTTCGCAGTACTCACCTCACCTTTGTTCTACCTTTGTGTTTGTCTCTTACATCTTTGAAACACTCTTCTGTTCCCCCCCCCCCATATCGAATTTTTCAATTTGACGTTTCTTCCCCTCTGTGAAGCCTGAAGTCAACTAAAGGGCTAATGATAATCATCAAACGCCTTCCATTTGATATAAATAAATAAATCTTAACAGGGATCGAGTATATTTTACTATATATAGGTAGGCGTATACAAATGTTAATAGAACGTCTTTAAAGTAACCGCGTCTCTATCTTGTCTTCCCAATCTCTCGTCTAAGTCAACTGTCGTCTGTCGTTATCCAGAGGACGGATATATCAGAGAGACAGAATTGAAGATGCACACTTTACAAAGGTGCACAACAACGAGATTACAAGGAAATTTAAATAGCATCGCCGTTTTCATCTATTTATCAATTATGAATTAGAATAATGATCTAAATGGTGAATTCAATTATAATGAATTACTTGATACTATAAGATTTATGAGTGGGGTGTGCGATAGACTTACCTCCATGTGGTGCACCCTGGGCAACGTATACTCATACGGCAAAAAAGTCTATTAACCGGCAGTTGACTTCTGACTTCAAGCCATCATCATGTATGTCATATTCGACTTCTTCCACAGTACTAACCCCTCACCTTTTTTCTACCTTTTCTACTTTCGTCTTTGAAACATTCTTCTGTTACCCCCTCCCCACTTGACTTTTTCACTTTGATGTTCCTTCCCCTCTGTGACGCCTGAAGTCAACTAAAGGGCTAATGATAACCATCAAAACGCCTAACACTTGATATAAATAAATAAATATTTTATGGGTTTCAGTATGAGAATTAAGAAAATATTATGCCTACTCGAAGCATATTAATAACTCTTCATTTTTACTGTTAAAAGCGACCTTGAGGTTTGGTGGAGCATTTGAGTCCATTTTGAACTAATCGAAGCTACTCAAACTAGCATATGTGACAGTAACCCCCCCCCACCGCCTCCTCCCCACAACCACGATACCAGAAGTCTCTACTTGCGGCTTGCTTTACATTCTGCGGCTATTTGAACTACAATGGGGATTTAAGCATGAGCCTATTTGTGCAGCATTCACAGCAATGGTAGCTTTTGAAGTAACGACCAATCCAATGCTATTTCCTGTAATGCATTCTGGAGCATTCTGAATAAACTATATTTACATATATATATATATATATATATATATATATAACTGCGACACTGGGTTTGACAAGCAAATTTTATAATCTTGAGACAATATCGCATTAGTTTAAACTATCATCAAATATTTACATTGACTTAGTTTAATTAAATCAATTAAATATCGAGAAAAATGCATAGTGTTTATGGACTTCCTAATGATTCCTACAAAATGAATAACCTGCCAACCCCCCCCCCCATCCCCTTTTGCAAAATATTGCTTAAATGCAGAAAAAAATTTAATTGTTATTTTACTTTACTATATGATTTGTAAATCCGATAGAAATGGGCTTACAGCTTGCTTATTGGCCACTTTGTTCTTTCTACTCTAATATCTTCATGAAGAGTGGGAAGTTTGCTTCGAGTACTATTGGCTAGAAGACTGGGTGTCCCGGTACTCGTTGAGCCAATCCGAGTTTTCGGGGTGCGCCTGTTCATGCGGGCCTGATTTAGCCAACTTGTGTTTGGTGTGGGTATTTTTTGACCTTGAACCATCAAGGCAGAACTGAAGAGAGAAAATGCCCCATTTAGGTACCTGCCAATACCTTTAGGAAAGTGGAAAAATTAGAAAATCATCGATTTCTATCCTTTTGGTCTTCCTGCTCTTCAAACGCTAGATTGTGTTAAAGGAATTAAAAAGTACAAAAATGCGGTAAATAAAGGAACAAACAATTTCATCATTAGTAAAACGGAAGTGAAAAGAAGTGGTAAGAAAACAATAGAATGAGAACTGCCTCAATGCTATAAATAGCTCAACTGTTTGCATTTTAAACTCGGATCCTCAATTTCTACCCAAAAAGGGGAGATTCATTTGCTCTTTTCATAACGATATTATTGAGT
This sequence comes from Rodentolepis nana, assembly GCA_900617975.1. NCBI lineage: Eukaryota > Metazoa > Platyhelminthes > Cestoda > Cyclophyllidea > Hymenolepididae > Rodentolepis > Rodentolepis nana. The sequence goes on along the minus strand of UZAE01001053.1, from coordinate 1,305 downwards.
TATAGAAAAGCTAGGCAAAATTAAGAACGATTTGGCTTTCAAAAGAAGAGCGATGTAAGAAATTGCTCAAATTAATTTTCATTGGATATTTCATTGCTGGAGATGGAGTTGTATCACACGTTCGATTTCGCCAGAGATGAATGACTTCTGACATGCTATTTAGTGAGGAGAAGGGTAGCAGTTTCTCATTTGCATCAACTACTCAGACTCAGGAAGGGGGAAGGAGAAGGGGGGGAGATTTGTAGTTCGAACATCGGTTCAGTCCATTTAACAAAGTAACTTTACTTATACAGGTTTAAATATGTGCTAATTGGTTGGCTGACTGTTTGGCCAATCATTGCATCGATGGACTCGCTTCGAGTGGATATTGAATATCGAGCTGAGAAATCGAGAGACAAGTCGAATCGGTAATCCAATGAGTAAGAGATGCAATTGTGAGTAACTCTCGGGTCCAACGAAAGCATTCAGCTACGCTTCCTAACAACTATAATGAATCAGCTGATTTCTTACACAATGATGAAATTAATTAGATTTCATCGAAAGGCGCCTGGTATTAATGAAATACAAATGAAGAGAGGTTGTATGAATAAAAGATCAATTAAATTAGCTTTTCCATGAATTTCGAATACTGATGGCTCGAATTCACAAAGCCAACACAGAATTCAATTCAAGAAAAGGCCTAACAAATTCCGCCTATTCACGTATGTTTCTTTATTTCCAAAATTTGTCTCATTTACTTTACATTCCAAGCAGAAATCTCAACAGATCAACATTGTCTCCGACAATCACTTGGATATTCAATATTGCCAAGTTGCCAATAAACCAAGTTGTTTTAACTGTTTTTAAACAAAATGTAATGCCCAGATATGTCTAAAATCAATTAGATATGATCGTTTTTTTTGACTTCAAAAAAATACGGGAAGCAAACGTGGGGCGAAATTCAGAGCAATGAAAAGGTGTCTTTCTGAAATGATAGGATATTTTCCCTTAAAATTCCTTCTAATGGTGTAATGTACTTAAATTTATGTTTCATCTCTGGGTGTGAGATAGACTTACCACACTGGGCAACGCATACTCATTCGGCAATAAAGTCTATAAACCGGCAGTTGACTTCTCACTTCAAGATACCATGACCCGGGTGTATGCCATATTAGACCACTTCCATAGTACTCACTTTGCCATTTTCTCTACCTTTGTGTCTCTCTCTCTTTTACATCTCTGAATCATTCTTTCGTTCCCCACCTCGTCCTTTCGTCACTTTGATGCTCCTTCCCTCTGTGAAGCCCAAAGTCAGCTAAAGGGCTA
>UZAE01001052.1:0-15579 GCA_900617975.1 Rodentolepis nana | reverse complement strand
AGGGGGGAATTAAAAAGCAGACAAAAGGAGTATTTAAATTTGAAGTAATTAAGTAAATGCACCCTTTTTATAATATTACTCGAGAAACACCTCGAAATAAATCCAACTGAATTTTCACCAAAGACACTTTCAATAAACTTTAAAATGCAAATTTGCGGAAATAAAGTAAATCACGTCATTGGCGGTTATTGTTAAGGCTAAGATATGACGATGCTATACAGTTTCCAGTGGACTTGGTATAGATTTAATTTTAGTGTGAAGAGCACAACTCTAACATGGAGTTTCATGCATGCCCGAACATTCTGGAACGGGAGGTGGGCTATCGATCGGGAGAAGAGCATATGTGGCGTGAGTGTAGAGGGCTATCACCCAATCGGTAACCAATTGTCACTACATGGTCAGCGTAGTTGAAATTGAATTTCAATGACCAAGCTCTTTCTCTCTCTCTCTCTCTCTCCCAGTGACACACTTCCATAATAAATGCTATTCACCTAATGCACTCTATTTCCCCGATATTGTTGGAGTAACTTAGCCAATTTCAGAAACAATTTCATACTATTGAAATTTGTCATTGAGATTGCTGGGGTTTTGGTCAAGGCTTATTTTGTGTTACCCCTCACTACAAGAGACTGTAACGTCTCCGAGAGTCTTCTGATACACCCGGAGTAACGATTATATCTTCAAAGTTTCGAGCTTCCAAGGTGGTGGTCACTTATTTTCACTTACATTCACGTTGAAACTGTTTTCGATTAGGGAGACACGAGTGCGCTTTAAGAACAGCTAATTTTTTCCCCCTGTGCACCCAGATTTGAACACCAAATTGGGAGACCTTTCGGTACCTAAACTCTAATTGTTTAAGAATCTTTTCCACTATTAGCTCTTCTTGCGACACATGACATTTCCCTTGTACATTGCAACAAGTTAATCATCTGGAGAGATTTTGGGATCACGACAAAATTCCTCCAATTCAAAAGAAGTGAAATGGGTGACAATTTTCCGCAAACTGCCTTTTACTATGTCATGATTGGCGGTTATTTGGAGGGGACAATTAACCATGATACCGGTTATGGCAGATGTTGTGAGCACAGTCTCGGGCCATTTTGCCCACGATACAGGCAGTATTGGTTAGGAGAATTCAGTAAGATTGAGGTTAATGCGAGTTTATGCAATGGTATTTTGGAGGCAGCTTCGTCAGCATTTTGTGCGGTCACTTTTGACATTTCTCTAATGTCACGAAGAAGATAATTTTAACAAGACCGATTTCTTCGAATTGTTTGTTTTTATTATTATAATAATGGCGAAAAATGAGCTTTGGTTTAGCTCGAATGTGGTGGCACTGATCTCTTACTGGATGATTTATGAGTTCTAGGAGGGAGAAAAGGTTCAACAGCCTATTGTATGTCCCATTAGGTGGCATATGAAGATTTCTGATGTCCACGTAGACAGGATTTCAGGACTGATTGATGTTTATGTATGATGGGCTCGGATCCAAGTAATGTTAGAAAACCATCAGACATGGTAGCTTCAATAGAGTGCTTAGATCCGTTATTCTACACTACCTCTGTTTATTCCTCCATTGGCCACCTGAATCAGCGTTGCGTTAGGAAGCATCTTAGAAGGAACTGGTACAACCGAAGATTGAGTAGAGGCGTTAGAATTTGGATAAACACCGTTAAATATCAATCTTAGCAGAATTTTAATTTCTGCAAAAGTAGTTCCCATTCTGGAGTTAACTGGCCAATTCACTAATTTTTGATGAACTGAAGTGTTTAAAGCATCAGTGGAGGTGAATAATGAGATTATGCTTCTCAGAATATCGTAAATAAGCATTACCAAATAGTAAATCATTTGAGGATAGACTATACTACTATTGAGCACCTATAAATCTAAGTTAGAGATAGTCAGTAATTAGTGCCTACACTTTTCAAATTAGCGCACTCTAGACTACTCGTACTGTGCCCTACTTTTAGGATAGTGCGTAACCTAGATAACTTCCTTTTGTTAAATAGATTTCGTTACTCAGTATGTGAAGGTTTAGCTGACACTCGCAGTCATTCAATCAACATAATCAACTTAACTTCAGACGTCTAACCATGGAGGAGGTGAGAGTCAACTCTTCTCACCTTTTATAATTAAGAGTATGTCTCAACAACAGTTTCCGATGCTATCTCAGGATCTTTGTTGAGCATTTTCAAGGGCAATAGTAATAAATTGAATGATATTGATTTAACTTGCATAACTTTTTGGAAGTTAACCTGTCTGACGCTGATATATATCGATATTTTGTGTTAATAAGACTGTCTTTGAATAAAGCAGGCACCACTTCTACTAAATCAGTAACTGCAATTGAGCATGCTAGAGCTGTATGATTGCTTCCCATTGATTGGTTCGATTAACTTAACTGCTGAGAGTGTTTTTCATACAAGAATACGCTAAGCGGCGGGAATTCCAGCAAAAGGAGTTTATTTAATATCATTTGAATTTACAAAATTGATCGACTACTGCCGGAATAAGGTGGGGGGGGGGGGGTGTGGGCCTCAACCACCAACGCATACAGGGATTGTTCATAAGAAGTTGACTCGTGGAAAGTGTAACTCAAAAATCTTAAATGGTTCATGGATTTCTCGATGATATGCAATACTGAATGCATTTAATTCTCGTATTTGAAGCAAACTAACAGACTCTTTTACATCTTTGAATCACTCTTCTGTTCCTCCTCTCCACTTTTCTCACTTTGATGTTCCTCCTCCCCTCTGTGAAGCCCGGAGTCAGCTAAAGGGATAGTGATAATTATCAAAACGTCTACCATTTGATATAAATAAATAAATATTTTGCCAGTGACTTTTCCAGCACTTGAACGAACAACGCCACCCCTTAAAAATATTTATTTATTTATATCAAATGGCCGGCGTTTTGATAGTTATTATTAGCCCATTAGTTGACATCTGGCTTCACAGAGGGAAGGAACATCAAAGTGACAAAAAGTCGAGAGGGGGATAGAATAGTGATCCACAGATGTAAAAGAGACAGACAGACACAAAGGCGGAAAAAGGTGAGGTGGATACTGTGGAAGTAGTTTAATATGGCGTACATCGGAGTGATGGTAGTTTGAAGTTAGAAGTCAACTGCCGGCTAATAGACTTTTTTGACGTATGAGTATGCGTTGCCCAGGTTGCACCACGTGGAGGTAATTCTATCGCCCACACCTCCCTTAAAAATAGTGGTCTTAGTTGACGTTCTTTCATATAGGTCTTCATTTTCAACCATTTTTCTACAATAATTTGAACTTTGGAGAAAGATAGCACACATTAAGTTGAAGGGAAGTGGGGGGAAGGGTGCATCATTATTCAAGACGATTTATTACACATTTTACTTTATTTATAGGAAAAGGAGTATGTCAAATGCAAGTGACTCTCAAAGTCCAGCCCAGTCTGGAACTACCAGAATTTCGGCACGATAAATTGACTGGATATCGAGGGCGTAAGGTGGTCAGATAAATAGGCACCTGAGAAACCACACCTACGGGTTTTAAATTGCTTAGCACGTGATAATGAAAAGCTCAATGGCCTTGAGGTCTCGTAGTCTACAGGTGACCTACTTTATCTGAAATAAACATCTCTGAAATGGTTACACTTCATAATCTACTGCATTTAACATTTGAAATCACAATTTTCTGGACATTTTGTCAATTTAGACTATATTGGAATTAGGTATATTCCATGAACCGATTGTAAAATCGGGTATTAAGGATGCCGCTCTTCTAGGATTTAGGTTGTTCCTATTAGTTTTAATGATCTGCCTTCAACCCGTTAAGATATATATAGCAATTATTGAATATGTTGAGATGGCAGCACTCTGGACCAATGTACCATGTCGCATCGCTTACAGTCAACATGTGTTGTTTAGCATTATCATCATCACCGTCATCACTGTCATCACCCTCTTGACTACCATACTGCTTTCTTCCCTTTAATTAAGGAATTACTGAATTACATATGCCTATAACGAGTGAAATTTATCATTTCAACTTTATTCCGATAAATTTAAATGCACAACGTTGCAGATTCGAAGCCTCACTTTTCCTATATCTAGATGAATCTTTGATGTTCGTTGATCTTTTTACTTAGGCTTAATATTAAAAAATCGACTTTTCCAAGTACTGCTATTAGTTGAGTTAGATGTCAAATCGTGGAGCATGCTTAAGATTTAATGGGGTTTAAATTTGATTCTATCTTCAGAGATATCTTTACTCGAGCAATTATTGGGGCACACATAATATGCCTGTATTTCAGCTCAAAGAGGGAGCAAAACTGTTGGTTTCGTGTAGAACATTCACGGTGACTTCCTTAAGATAAATTAAGGCGACTTATTGATATGTCGATTATCTCACTTCAGGCTTAGCAATTCATATTAAAAGCGCATCCTACCTGTGAAAAAACCAGATAGGCATAAATTAATATGCGCCTGAGAAAAATTTATCAATCTACTTAAACAGTAACCAAATATCTAATAGATTCAAGAGTCGTAAATGAAAGCGTTTCAACATTCAGCCATATCAAATGAGATTATTAATCAGTCATCATGTGCATGATCAAGAATTTACTGTTAAATAACCACCAATAAATTGAATACATGGCTTATATAGATACATTCATCGAATTAGAATTTCGTGATTCGATTCAAGAATATGCGAGGAATTAGTAATCGAGGAGAACTAGACCAACCTCGTCGATCAGTTTTGAAATTGTCTAAACTCGTGTGCTTGCATATTGCATTAATGTATACCCATTCGGCAAAAAGTCTATTAACCGGCAGTTGACTTCAAACTACCCTGACCCCACTGTATGTCGCATCCCACAACTTCCACAGTACTCATCCCACCTTTTCTCTACCTTTGTGTCTGTCTGTCTCTTCTACATCTGTGAATCACTCCTCTGTTCCCCTTCTCGAATTTTTCTCGCTTTGATGCTTCTCCCGCTGTGAAGCCCGAAGTCAGCTAAAAGGCTAATGATAACTATTCAAAACGCCTGTCATTTGAAATAATAATAATAATAAAAATATAGGCATATTGTATCGATAGGGAGATCTTGTGTGTCATTTAAATCCCTTGGAACAGTTGAAACCTTGGAGCTTATTCTTCTAACCAGATTGTCAGGCATATTAAGGTAGTTACTCGTGTCATTTCAGTCTTATTCAAATTTCAATAACTACGTTTTTAGTCTATATAACTCCATTGCAATCGAATTTATTCAACTAGAAGCGATCTAACAACTGTTAACATAATTCATTGGCTTTTGCCATTCTCTACAAGTCCAAATTACGCTTTCTTTGTGATAGAAAAGCATATTCTTCACTTTGTTGAATAGACTTCTCAAGGCTACTATCTAATCTAGCACAGCTTACACTGTTCGTATCGTTTTCGATGTTAAATACTTACGTACCAAGGGAGAAAAATACAGAACTTCTTGTTTTATTTCGTGGCTTATGGCTCCAAAAACCTTTTTTTTGAATAAGACGACTGTACAGACTGTTCCACAGACTGATTAGGCAGAAATGTCTTTTATTGTTCACTCAATTATACGCTTATTTAATCTTTTTCGAATTATTCAATTATTGCATCGGTCATGTTTTACTAGTTTCGAATGGAATTCATATTTTTTACTTCCTGTGTAAAACAATGGTAATATGTGAATGTCTTCATTTTACTTTCCTATATGAGCACTATTTGTTGTTAAATAGAGATGATGCGATCAAATAGCACTTGACTTCATTCATCCGATTTTGAAGACAGAAACTGGAATATTATACAGTTTTAGCCAATAAAAGAATGCAAACCGAAGATAACCCTGCCATCTTGATTGCCTTGCATGGACATGATTTAGTGAAAACCTATATTTAATTCTCATTGGTAGATAATGGCTCGAAAGAAGTCTTGAGGAAAAAACAACTTTTAATAAATTATCAACGATAAATCCCTATTCTTTAAAGCAATTTTGAGGTTTTTTCGGATAATTTCACTGAGCAAGCTCTTAACACCTTTCGATTCGGTGAAATGTTGACCTAAGGAGTGACTTTTCCGAATAGTCTTTATTGCCCACTCTACCACGTTATTTAGCATTTGTTTTAAAGTAAAATTGTGCCTGACTATCTGAATGATGCTACCTTGGTGCAGACTGACTTTTCTACAAGCTTAGGCGCTTTGTGATTTTTTCGAGGCGAATCGCTTTCAAAATGTTCTCATAGTATTGGTCCTTCTTAAACCTCGATTAACAACATTAATTTGTACTATTTTCATTCGGATTTTAGGTGGTAAGTGAACTAATGTGAATGAAATTTCAACATCCGGTATATTTAACCTAGAAACAAGAAAGATGTTTACTATCTATCACTAATATATGCACTAAACTTAATGGTAATCACTGGCAGAGGATATAACTTACGCTTTTAGAATAATATGATTTCTTTGTCTAAGACATTGTATTAAATTTGTAACAAATGGTGTATTATTTAGAAATTCACATTTCATCCGAATATATATATATATATATATATATATATATATATATCAATATGAATATAAAATTATCACTGTTGGCAAATTTATTATACTTTGATTTGTAACAGTTATTTAATATATATTTACTTATGAACCACTTTGCCCTCTGTTTAGCAGAAATATAAAATCCAATTTGATTTTAAGTAGTTTGATGTTAAATTTGTATAAATGTTCACAGCATTACTTTTCTATAGTTTGACTTGTTTCTAACAAATTTGAATCAGTTAAATGATTAACTGTCTCCGTTGTTGCTTTTTTCTGAAATTCGCAAATTTTAAACAATTTAAATTCTTTGGATGGTATGATAAGTGCTAGCGACTCCAACGTCCTTGAAGGTAGGCTGATTGTCAGCTGGAGCATATACATATACATATATATATATCTTCTGTGATGATTTCAAACCAGCATGATATTGAATTGAAACATTTTTTATAATAGCCTCCTTTGGTGAAATACTTGTAGTCTGTCAATATTTAAGTCAATAAAATTGCTCACGATTCGAAAAATTTATCCTAGTTACATTCATTCTCAAGTTTCCCGACAATATTCAATTCGTCACCAATAATTCATCAATAATAATATTGTCCTAACGTATTATTATACAAATAATCATCCACAAATTATTAACTTGCTTGTAATTGGTTCAACTTACTAATTCACTTTCGAAGATTGGTAAAATAGCAATTTGAAATGAAAGCTTCCTTTAGTTTGTGAGTTACTCTTTTAAATTGATGTTTAACTTTAAATAAGAATACTTTGGAATGAAGAAATATGCAAGCAAAATATCTTCATCCTTCCATTAGCTTAAGAAGGTATAATACACATTAGTAGATCATAATAATGTCTTGAAATTCATATTTGAAAATTTTTAACCATTATTTGATAGTAGTTATGAGGACTTGTAGTAATTGCAATTACAATCCAAAACAAATAAAATAAAAATTGAAGTAGAAAGATGAATAAGACCAGAGTAAGTAAATTTGTTTCTCTGCAAATATCTTATTAAATTACTCAGACCACTTATTTAGTTAATATTTAGAATATTAACAATAATATACATAAAAAACACAATATATAATATACAGAATAAGCAATCTTAAAATGCGTAAAACTGAATTTAGTTATAGAAAAATCAAAGTAATTATCAAAGTCTCTTAATGAATGTTTGTTTGTTTACCAAATTTTCCTACCTTAAAGGCAATAATTTGACTTTCTTTTCAATTGCTGCGTATGGGATTTTGCTTTAAAAATAAAGCTTTAGTAGGATTTATGAAAAATGTTTTCCTTTGGTTTTGAACGTATTTATAGATTTATAATGACTTTATTTCTTTCATGAATAATAATTTATTCAACGCTGCTTCGTTTATAGAAAAAACACAACAATGGCTCATTTAGAAGAAATAGTGCACGAAATTTGTAAGCAAAATTCTATTATTCACATTTTCCATAGCATTTACTGTTAACAGAATGTCAACCCGAATCAATGAAGAGCAGGAGAAAATTAAGAGTAAGTATCTAACCTTCAAGGCTGTTTTGGAATGCATAATGAATTTTATTCTTTTAAAGTAATTATCCAATGTCTCGTATGGTTGCTATTATTGCTAGCATAATAGTGCTATTTGAAAATGTTCTTTACTACCGAGATAAAATAAGTAGATAATTGTTGTATTTCAAAACCCAGACATAATTCAACGTTTTACTTTCGCCGGTGAAGTTCATTTCCATCACTAAGTATCGTTTTCCGAATTTCAGAATTTACGGAACGCCAAGCGAGTATTTCAAAGCAAAACAATGAAATTAGAGAAATAAACGATCAACTTAGAGCTGATATTGAACGCTTGGAGGAGACTATATATCGGGAAAGTCAGCAAACAGATCAGTAAGTTTTGATTTAATTAGTAAACTAAATTCACATACGCTTTTCAAAGTCAATGAAAATGACTAATTTATTTAAAGATATTGTTATAGCCAATGTTAAAACGAAAATGTTCTACTCTATCTTGAAAGAAAGCAGTTGAAATGGGATAGCAATAAAGTTCAATATGTGATAAAGTGGGTAGTATTGTAATTGATCTCGGTATAAAACTCAATTTTTTAATAATTATTCCAATTTATCTCCCTGGATTGATAAACAGATAACTGGAGGCATTACGTTTTGGTTGAGGACGATTAAACAAGACTGTTCTTGATTCGATCGGCTTTTGAATTTAGTTATATGCAATTTTTTGCCTTCGGAAGAAATATTGGTATATGTACAAAGTATCTTGGAGATACAAGACTTCTATATTTGCAATCGATAACACTTTTTCAGTGAACTCATCTTTCGTGGATAGCTCTGCTTTATGCTAAGGTATAACTACATTCACTCACAAGACAACATTTTCAAAAATGGTACTTGTCTGTTCAGTTGATTCGAAATTGACTAGACGGATAGAATAAGGTTAATTGTGAAGAAGTAGGGAATATTTCAGCTCTGGATCAGAAATTACAAATTTATTTAATCGTGTTTGCGTTTACACACTCTAACGGTATTAATTATCTGAAGAGATTATTTCATTGAACATTAAATTGTTAGGAGTTTTCTGAGTAGCCTATGTCACCAGTATCAGATTAAATAGCTTATGTTACCAAGATATTTTCAAGATAATCTCATATTTAGCCTTTTTAAGTAAAATTCAAGAAGCAAACTAAATTTGCACAGAAAGAACGATTAATACGACTATCATTACTAGAAAATAAATTAGCCTATTATGTAAGTAGCTGTCTTGCTTTTTACTTTTTCCAGACTTACGGTAGCAAATGAATTAGTACAACAGCGCATACAAACTCTTACCAAGGCATTGGAGGAAATTGAACGAGTTAATGAAAAATTGCGAAATGAGAAGACAAGCCTTCTAGAAGAATATCGTAATCGATTGAATAATTTTGAAAACGGCCTTCAAAGAAATGCAATTCTCAGAGATTTTATAGAAAAATGGCGATGTCAAGTAAAAAGAAACAAAGATTTGCTGGTGTTCCCTTCAGTAATAAAAAACTTGTAAGTTGATCTTTTTAGTGCTCATTATTTATCTGATAACTATACTCATTTCATGCTTATTGTACCTGGTATTCAAGAAATCAATTAACGAATCACTTTACTTTCTTTACAAATTCTTATATGTGCTGGGAAAATTTACGATTTCATATATGATTTAACAGCACATGTAAGATGTCATGAAATCTAGGTGCTATCGCTGTTTTCTATCTATCCCCTAAATATCGCTAGACTACAGTTATCGTGGACTCTAAGAGAAAAGACAGAATCGTAGCTGCTCTAGTCATTTTATTAGCAAAACGGTTTACATATGAATAAAATTTGCCCTCTAGTTAATAAGGTTTGAAGATCAAAACACTGCTGAACTGGTAATATTCTATTCCACCCCCTTCTCAGCCCCCCTCAACCGCCCATTAATTGTCAAGCTGTCAGGGTAGGTGTGGTCTCTCATACTGATAAGACAGATGAGGAACACAGAACATCTCTGAAACTCAAATGTTCCTAGAAGAAAGCGTCATAAAGTCATGAGCTCTGGTTTGACGGCACCCTATCAACACATTTCTAGTTATTTTTCATAATCTTCTCGATATATACAAGAATTCTAAACCTATAGGAAGATTTTATAAACAATGCGCACAACGCATTTCAATCGGTTTGATAGAAGTGTTGTAAAACTCATGCTTTTTCCAGAAGAAAGATACTCTAGGCCATTTTGCATTCTAACCGTCATTCTTGTTATGAGATTCCCAATTTCTAATTTGGGTGATTAAACATTCTAATCATTATATGTGTACCACTGTACATCATTTATGGGTATACAACAGGGATCCTAAGCATTGTGATATGTATTTTTCGACTATTATCTTCGATAGAGAATTCGTGTTGTAGAGTCTGTGGCTGAGGGCGGTTTATAGTTTATTTTAATATTGCGACCAATTTAAACAAGCTTTTATGCCTTTAGGCAGCCTATATACTAAGTTTTGTTAAGGGGTGTAAATTATTTGCTATTCAAAAGAAAACAAATAAGAAGAACAAGCATATTTAAAGATCACTAAAATCAAATAGCAATAATTTTAGGCTGCAAAAGAATTCTAAACTTAAAAAGTCGTTCCCTATGTTCTATTAATCAGTTTTCAATAACTTAAATAGATCAGAATGAATCCCGAAATTAAATGCGCAGTAGTTGGCCTTAAATTATAGTTTTAAATATTCCAAATTTTTTGGGAGAAATCATCCTTTAGTTTTTTTCATAGCACTATATTCATACTTCACTCACTATAAGCTAGTCATTTTGATATGTCTTCCAATCTTAAGTTGCATCTATTCATCAATTAAAACACTCACGCGGATTCTTCTTCTACTTTATGTAATAACTTGTTAAACTTTTTGCATATAACTAAAGAAATTGTGTGGAAATCAGTTATTTACTTGAGGTTGAGTTATATTGATTAGTTTACAGTTCGTCAATATCAGCCAAGATCCAGTAAATCCCATGCAATTATCGAGTCCGTCAAAAAGACTATGAATATAGAACATGCTGGTCCATTGAAGAAAAATATTTATTTTGGAGATCACGATATTCTCTAATACCTGAAAATAGCCAACTTGTTTCGAATTATTTCAGCTTTCAATTCGATTTAAGAGATTTAGAAATTAGATTTACTTTTTCTTCTCTTTGACCTTACTGAATTTTGAAGACAGATACTCAATTTTTACAACAAGTAAATTATCGTTTAGTTCAAGGCATTGTAGAGAAATGTTGTCATGCTTTTTTGTCCTAATAAGCGTGGTTCAAGACTGGCAACTATTTTTTAATTTTCCATTTAGGGCCAATTCCTTAGAGAGCTTCTATGCCAGCAACATAGCAGATCAACTTGAAAGTTTGGTGCCGAATCCCACAGCTCAAGGGGACACTGCTCTGGATTCCTCAATTCCAGTAAACAAGAATACCACTGAACAAGAATCAGTTACGAAAGGTACGTTTGATTCGGTATATAGAGTGAGATATTCCAGTTTAAATTCCTACGTGAAATTATTCTCGAAATATTATTTATGAAGATAAAACCATTTATATCTTCACTGGTCACATATTTTATGCTCCTTTGGTGATTAATTTTGGCCTCTTTTATGAATAATTTACGAGCAAAATTAAGTAAAGGTTTTAAATAATCTTCCAAGGCATTGAGGGTCAGTGCTCACTCTCGCCTTATGCACAAGCTACATTTTTTACCACTATCTTAACGGCTGTTTTTTGACGTTTATTTGAATTTCATAAAGTCATGCTATTGTTATTCTTTCTTCTGTTATCTATCTGCAGAAACACTCAACATGTTTTCACTTTACACCTTTTATTATGGAGCATTCAAATCAATTTTCTACGCTAAATCTTGATAGTAACCACAAAATAACAGACTGTCCTTTTAAGTAAGGCAAGTGTTAACCTACCCAATCAATTAGATCTATTTGCAGGATACAAATAAAGAAATAAGACTTCCTTTCATTGGTTGGTTCTGTGCTTTTAAGCTATTAATTAAACAATTACCACATTTCAGCAGTAGTACCTTTTGAATGTTCATAATTACCAGTGTAGAGTTCAAGAGTTTGAAATGCTTCGAGACGTATTGGTGCCATTCTGTTTAAGACTGGTGAAGAAACGAAAGGTAGAATGGAATTTTTTGTGAAAGCAGCTCAATATTTCGATCCCATTGTTCGAAATAAACGTGTATAAATACCGCCGGTGATGCAGGAAACTGAGTCGAGAGTGAATTAGGATTTATTCTTAAGAGTAGCAATTGAGTTAGATGAAGAGTGTAGGAATGTTGGAAGAGCACATGAATCGGTCGTCTACACTGACATTATTTTAACCTACGCATAGCTTGATCTTACAGGTGAAATCTAAGTTATCGCAAAAGAGGCGACTACACTAGATAATCTATATTTTTTCGACTGAGGCAAGTTAAAACGGTTCAAGCAAGTGCAAGAACATTTAATCATCAAAGGGATTTAAATTAATCTTGGTCTAAAAATACTTTTGTGAAGCATGTCGAAACTGCACAGTTTTGCAGTTCACCCACAATGACTTAATTGAAAATACTTCGTGCAAACCATCACAGATAAGCTAAATAGTCAATTTCTAATCAGTAGGAGTCTTTAAATCTTGCGCAATTTACAATGGCGAACTGAAGGTTAGAAAGTGATCAATAAGAATTGAAAACTATCGTATCTAACCCCATTTAAATAGAGGATTAATCATGTTAATAACTTAACTTAAAGAATGCATTTATAGCTTCATATTCCCCCTTTCTAGGTTGATTACCATGGTGTTACAAGTAAGTTACTTGGTTCACCTCAATATAGAAATCTCTTCTTAATACAAAGGACCAGATAGTTGCAATAATTTGAAACATTTTAAGAAAGCAGACCTTATTGTGGTTTAATGCGCTTGAGAGGATCTCAATCCTAGTCTACCATGCCGCAGACCTTACCGCAGGTTTGCCAAATGCACACAAGGCGAATTATTATTAACATCCAAGACCATGCTAAATATAAATAATTTTTAAACATTAGATGACATTTGAACGCCCGAATAGGGACAAAGGTAGTTCTGTTAAGATCGCAACTCTATTTGAATATGACGCCAGGTGACCTGCTTTTAATACGTACGTTTTATGATATCCCAATATCCCAAATCTCATCATTTGGCTTCCAATTTTTTCGATGAGTTGATATTTCAAATAATTCAGAGCTTTTGAACAGTTTACTTAATTAAATAAGCTCTTGTGTATTTTCACTCATTCCGTCTAAATTCCTTAAGAATTACCCAAAGTGGCCTCCTATGATTAAGTAAATATGATAAGTTATACATATATGTATATCCACAAACTCTTAAAGTCATGCAATAGAACCTCTTAACAGTTGCTTGATTCAGTGGCTTTAAATAGACCTTATAAGTCTAACATTTAGTTCAGATAGAGACTGTGTTGAAAATTAAAGGGTTCCAGTTTCACTAATGCTGCTCCTTCTATTGGCTCACTAAACACAATCAAATTGTCCACATAATTTGAATAATCGTCAATAGTTAGTTGCAAATCGCGCAATTAAGCAAAAATATTGTCTACCTTAATAAATAGAGCCTCAGAATTAACCAAGAGTTGATAGCGATTTAACATAAATTCTTGAATATGCATGAGTAAAATGTGATCATCGTAAATTGCATACGTCGTTCTTTCGTAAAATCGATTAGGTTACCCATTTATATATTATCGAGAGCCAAAGACAAAGCAAACTTCAAAGATAAAGGAATAGTGAAAGTGCTGTGGGGAATTAAAGGTGGAAGCTGGAAATATCGTAAGAGTCTTTCGTCATTTGACCTTTCAGTTAATCAAGTTGACCAACTTCTCTTTATATATCACCCAACTAGTTTGGAATTTCGATCTTGAGAATTTGACACATGGGATACTTATTGAAATCATGCTTGAGGTATTCAAATCTGATTGTCAAACCTATTTAACTTTAATTATGTTAAATAACCAAAGCTTCGCATTCCATTGCTCATTGATATGTTTATTGAAATAACTTGATGGCCGAATTCCTGGGAGCCGTCATTACCCGAAGAACTAAAGTTAGCTTTTGATTATTCATAACTAAGTAGTTTAGGGACGTTTTACTATAAGCGATGTGGCGAAATTAGTAGAGAGTGGCATGATTTTTCTGCTAGTAAGTCACCTTTAATGTGATAGATGTGACCTGCATTATATGTCATCATAACAAGAGACTCTCTAATAACCTCTCATTTTGCTTTTGAAAAAGAACGAAAATGGCATTTAATATTAAAGAGCTCAGTACTCAATAGCCTGTTGATAATTTTGCATTTTTTATTTCTTACAATAACCCGTAGGTTAGGCGCAATTTTGACTTAATTATTAAGAAACTGGCCTATCATTATTATCTTCACTCACAATGTTGCGGAGTGATTTAAAGCGTGGGAGTGGTAATTGGTATTGAAATTTGAAGATAATGTTTTTGCAAACCTTTTTTTTACTTTATTTTAAATCGACGTACTTAAAATGATATTAGGATAAAAGACATTGCAAAGCTACTGTAGCTGTTTCGATAACACAGTTGAAACTTTTAGGTACATTGGTATGAGTATTGTAGGAGAGGAAAAAGAAGGAGCGGCATCCTGTAGTTACCTCTGTTTATGATCTTTAAGTTGAAATCGTGTGCTAAATATATTGATCTCTTGAAGATGTACGAATGAAGCTGATTTTTCACTTACTTTATCAACTCTCGCTGATTAAGGAGATTTAAATGCTCTTGTCCTCAATCAGTACGCGAAGTTGTACGGGCGCACCTCAAGCCAATGTGTACGCGCATGCGATGACGTGTCCCACATTACTCCCCCCTAGAGCGTTTGTTGGAACCTAAAAGGAGAAAGAAAACGCTCGATTTAAGGACTGTACATAGTCGGCCAGCCGAGAGGGGAAGGTAGATTTTCGGCCTTAGAGAAACAGGGTTTTGGGTAGAGGTGGAACGGGTGTTGAAACTGCTGAGACCGGATTGTTGGTGTGAGAGGCAGTAGGATTGTGGACTTCGTGCATGCTTGTGGACCTTGCCGGCTGAGCGAGAGGCAGTATTTGGTCCACTGACGAGCGTGCTGTTAGATGTACCTCGATATGCAACGATCGGTGTTCAATGTTCTTGTTGAACGGAAGTTTGGTTGCGCCAATCCATGGTCGAATCTTCCGGCGTGTGCTTGCCTGACGATTGGTCTCGGCTTGCCGGTTGAAAAGCAGTTCCGTGTTGGAGTTTTGAGTTTTCGAAGAGAAACGTGCTCCGGCTGTTATGTTCATTGGGTATACGATGAAGTTCTTAAGTCTCGAAGAGATGTACAATCGAGACGCGACGTGCTCCGGCTGTTGCCTGTTTCCAAGATCGTTCTGTGGGAGTCATAGCCAGTGAAAGGAGATTTGGGGTGCCGTTGGGATGC
>UZAE01001051.1:0-15583 GCA_900617975.1 Rodentolepis nana | reverse complement strand
GGGTGGGGAACAGAAGAGCGATTCACAGATGTAAAAAAAAGATAGACAGATACAAAGGTAGAGAAAAAGTAAAGATGAGCACTGTGGAAGGGATCGAATATGACTTGCGGTAGGCCATGAGAGTTTGAAGTCAGGAGTCAACTGCCAGTTAATAGACTTTTTGCCGTATGAGTATACGTTGCCCAGGGTGCACCACGTGGAGGTAAGTCTATCGCACACCCCACTAGAAGAATTATAAAAATCACTAGAATTATTGCGGGCAAAACAACTGGGTCCTGAGGCTTTTTGCTTTTCAATATTTTCTCCGGAGTGCGGTGAATATAGACTTCAGACTTGAAGCTGATTAAGCAAAGATTACTCCCTTCTTTAACCAAACACTTTCGATTGCATATAATTAAAAGTAAAATTTGTTGTGAAGTTAAAAATGTTTTGCATAAATTTGTGTTGATTAGTTCTAAGCTAATTGTCCGATGCATTTAATTCAATTTAAGTTATGAATGGGTAATCTTTACCTTACCTCTTAGCTTTGAACATACCATCAATACCATTATGAGAACGTCGACTTTCAGTTAATTATATATATCTTCTTAACTTCCTTAGTAAACATTTAGGCTAGCTTCGAGAGGCTAGTATCGACATAACCTGGCCACCCTGAACGCAAGAAACAAACGTTTTTTTTTATCACAATCGTATTGAATAATCCAACGTTCAATGATTTCACGGCAAATTAAACCCTTTACAACAAGAATGCAAAATAGAAGAAACATAGATTACTAAATCCCTTGCAAGCTTTATTGAAAATCGATAATAAAAGCTGTGGGTGGTCTTAACAACAGAAAGGACTAAATGCATTACGTGTCTATCGATTTTTCCGCACTTTCTTGAATGATATCTAGAGGTAACCCTTTGATACGGTAACTGTATCTAGGATTGAAGAGAAGATACCGAAAAAATGTACAATTTTATGACTTGGTTCTGGGGTGTGCGATAGACTTACCTCCACGTGGTGCACCCTGGTCAACGTATACTCATATGGCAAAAAAGTCTATTAACTGGCAGTTGACTTCTCGCTTCAAACTACTATGACCCCACTGTTTGTCATATTTGACCACTTCTCTCTTTAACATCTTTGAAATACTCTTCTGTTCCCCCCTCCCCATCTCTCGACTTTTTTTTCACTTTGATGTTCCTTCTTCTCTGTGGTGCCTGAAGTCAACTAAAGGGCTTATGATAACTATCAAAATGCCTGCCATATGATATAAATAAATGACTTGGTTCTTAAATCAATAGATCAATTTTAGTAAACATGCAATAAATTTGTTTATCACACGTATCTACGTTTGTAATGTTAGAACTTGACAATAATCCAATGGACCATATTCCCAAGTCCCGCACTTTGTATAATCTATCGGAATAATGAGAATAAGGTTATCATTATAAAAGATATTTATTTATCAAATAATAATAAAAAATACAAGGAGGAATATGGAGGTAGGCTTGAGTGTATGGGAATGTTCTGAAATAGAAAAAAAAAGAATACGCTCGAAAATAACCAGAGATAAACACGTCTAAATCTTTTCAAACGGCGCAGTTTTAAACCATGAGGTACTTTGAGCAAGTAGCTAGTCAAGGAACTCAAAGGTGAGTTTCTAAGGTGAAATACGTAATTCGTTCGCGAAAATAGATACACTTCTTAGCTCAGAATAACCCTGCCCCCCGCACACACACAAACTTTGAAATTTAACAGAGGTATAGCAAATGAAATAGCTGAACTTTAATTAGAAAATCAAACTTACGTTAGGAGAGATCAAAAAGTGTAATGCGATACTGCTACTCAATCAAAAGGGTCTCAAATGCGGTAGTAGATTCCATGCTCTCTCTATTCTCCGTCCAGTTGCCATGCTCAGGACTCCCGATAGAACGTACTAGAATATTGAAATGAAAAAGATTACCTCCACTAGTAGCAGACTGTCTGAAACTGGGACATTTTCCCACAAGGTCACAAAGAGATATTGCATAACAAAGGGAAACAGCGATTGGACGAGGTTAATTTAACTGATGACTCAATCATCTTTCGGTATGAAATAAAGAAATATGAGTCAACGAATTGGATTAAAGGAGAGAAGTGATGCAACATCTATTTCCCCCCAAGATTTGGGAATTAATAACCTTACTTACCATGACGTTTCTCTTTGTGTTTTTTGAGGGAATGAGCCTGTGTGTATGCCTTCTCACACTGATCACACTTGAAAGGCTTCTCACCTAGAAAGATCAAAAGAATAAAGAAAAATGTGCTTCTTTGTGAATCAATGGAACAAATCCCAATTATAGCAATCGTAACAAGGATGTATTAAGACGGCGTACTCAAGACTCGCCTAGACACTACGGGATGGCCAATCCTAAGATCGTGACCTCTCAAAATAACCTTATATCGAGAGTTAACTCAGAGGAACCTTCCAGAATATCCCACTGCCAAATTTCAGCAAAGAGATTTCCGTAATCAACCCCCCCCTCCCCTAAGACCTCTTCAGAGGAGTTAGACAACAATGAGAACTAGTAAGAAAGCTAGTAAAACTAGTTGGTCCAAAACCTCAAGGTATTCTTTGTTTGGACAAAGCTAAAGTCACCAATGTGCTAATTCCTAGCTCCAAAAAGTGCAAATCTTCACCTCAAAGAAATTCCATCAAAGACGGAACAATGAGTAGTAGCGTAATATAATTGGTAGGAGATGTTAGGCAAACAATTCGATGCTTAGCTATGGATAAATGCATTTTTGCCCCTCATCTTTTTCAAAAGGTCCATAAAACTGTCTCGATTTGAACTTTCTGATAGACGTGTTTATTAACCACCTCTCATCGAAGACAATGAATATAAATAAAATGACACAAACATTTCAAAATGGAACTCACGTTCGTGCACAACTTTTTCGTGTTGTTTGCGGTAGGAATTTGTGGTGAAAGTTTTACCGCAGAATGTACAAGAATAGCGATTGCGTTCTTTGTTATTCAAGTAAATGAAAATAAAGTGAATGAAAGAATGAATGAATGATTAGGCGCAAAAAATAGAATGAAAATGATATTAATCTGGGTAAAGAAGGTACAAATAAATTAAGTTAAATCTAGTATTTACTTATTGCGTTGATATCAGAAACTGCAGAATCGTTTACACAGCTTTCATTCGTTGGTTCTGTAGAAAGAACAATAATAAGAAAATGTCCTTACACGATTTAAAATTATAATTAAAAAAACACGTTGAACTCCAACGTGCTTTGAAGGCCTTCATTGCCTTCCTCGAACTATCTATGCCACTGAGGAGATGCAAGTTTAGCAGAGTGTAGCGAGCAACCGTTTAGGTTTAATCAACTGCTTAACAAGGTCTCAATAAGGTGTAAATGAGCTCACAAAGAAGATCTGGTTTAATAAATGAGAAAAGGAGGGGGGGGTTGACTTTTGGACACTTTGGTATCATAAAAGTGGCACGATGAGTACTCCTACTCCTCCAGACCTTCGAAATAATAATGCCCTCATTTACCCACTTTCAAACCCCCTAGGTTTAGTATCCTACTGGTCTATTTGGCCCCAAATCGCTTTTTTTAAATATTAAGAGGACTCAGCGGTCGATGTACGCACCTAACTAGTCGGAGGTCAGTGGATAAATGCTTATCGGTGCACATTCAGAGAAGCTGATGGCCGACTGAAATAATTAATCATAATTAATTTTTCATAGGAGAATCAGCAGGATAGCTACCGTCTCCCTAACCGAAGTGCTATGATCACAATGGAAGCTAGGCTGAAATATTGAAGGTCACATTGCTATCTGCGGTTGAAGTAAATTTGCATAATCATAGGCGAAATTTTAACGCATGAATAAACGTTTAAATAAATCGGCCAATTAACGAGTTCTAGATACTTTACACACGAACTCATCCACAAATTCAAGGACGAATGAAGAGAGTTGAGATTCGGAACCCGTCAACGCTACAAAATTAATTATATGTCAGCTCAATGAAGGTTGACAAATCATTGCTTCCAGAACTGAAAATAATTTATATCTTTTAAATATGATCTAAGAATTGCGTTCTGAATTTAGCCAGACTACAATAGACTAAGTAGAAGTTATTTAATGGTCAGACTAACGAAAGAGGATTTAAAAATTGAGCTATGAATAGAACTCCAGTGTCAATGGTTAGCCACACATGACTAATATAGATATACACGAGTACTAATTGGCTGTTAGTTTAATTGATAGGTTAGATGAAAACTACCTGACATGCTATCATTTCAAATAATTCTATATTACTTCAAGTGATCAATAGTTTATTTGATTTCGGATGTCATTGAATGTTTGACACTACTTTCTTTTGTTCGAATTATGAAATAGAGAAGGGAGGAAACTAACTGAACTGATTTAATGTGTGGGGAAGACCAACACATAGGCTCTTTTTTGGATAAAATGTTGCGGGTCATAGCATGAAAAAGTGAAATTGCCTTTACAATAAGAAATAAAATTACCTGAATAGAGATGCGCGATAGACTTACCTTCACGTGGTACACCCTGGACAACGTATACCCTTACAGCAAAAAATGTCTACAAACCTGCAGTCGACTTCTGACTTCCAACTACCATGACCCCACTTAGTCATATTCGACCACTTCCACAGTACTCACCTCACCCTACTCTTTATGTTTGTGTCTATCACATTTACATCTGTTAATTACTCTTCTGTCCCCCCCCCCTTCTAGAGCATATGTGACTTTGATATTCCTTCCCTCCGTGGAGCCTAAAGTCAACTAAAAAGCCGTCATTTGATATAAAGACCTACCATTTTTAAATTGTTCAGTCTCGCTATGCGTTGAGTGTACACTACCCCCATATCGCCACCTAACTGTCAATTGTGCGACAATGAACAAAGATGATTCAATTAATCAACCATCTCCTCACAAGCACCTTAGTCCACACTCAATACTGATGCCTATTTTTCTCTCCAATGTACGTATGATCCTACCTAAGTCGGGGTCTTCTCAGTTAGAAAGGCTCTCGTGTTCTGTAAGCCATAGGAAGATCATTAGTTCTCTAGTAGGATACCTGGATCATAAACTAGCATTAATTGGTAATTTATTTGTGCACCGGATATTCCAAATATTATTACCATAGTATTATTACTTATTACGTATAATCAGGATCCCATGTTAAAAGGGTCAATTGATGAGGATCAAGGAACTAGGGGGTGTTGAAATCCAGTCAGCTCTGTTATATGAAAATTTTGCATAGTAGTATTATCAAACTGTTTTAGCTGTTAGGAAATCTAAATCTACCCAGGATAAACCAAGTTATCGGATCAGTAACTATAACAGATGGGAGTGTCAGCCCGATCTAATTGATTTGACTGCGTCAACTCGATTGTACGCCTTATATGCCGTGATAGGAATTCGAATTGGTTTGTCAAAAAAATTATAAATTAAGAAAATGACACTGATTACAAACTCTCGCTAGTGAAGACCAAACTATGGAATATTTACCAACTCGGCAATGAAATTAAGCTCCAATCAATATTCAGAAATGATGCGTCTACAAATAAAGGAGATAAAGACGTGCGTAGAGCTGTTGACTAATTTTGGTTTCAAGACCGAAATCAACTTCTAAGTATCGTCTTAAAGGCCATGTACACCCTGTCTACAGCGTACTGCCGCTTAAGGAGCTATTGCAGTAACTGACTGTACGCTAACGACATCGAACTCGTAATATTTGTAATATATTAGAGAAACAAATGGTTTCATGAGGTAAGCAACTATAACAAAAAATGAAGTAGACGTATATTACCTACTATTATTACCGTCCAGCTTGAGCATAACTCAGGATGATTTAGATGAACTAAAGTGACTAGACGGATATTTCGATTAAATCAACTGATCAAGAAAACTCGAATGGTGCATCTCGGAGCTATAGGAATCGGATCATGAAAATCAAGTTCTAAAATTTTTTAAGTATTGCAAAGTGAGATAAACTAATAATAAATGTGATAACTCAATCCTTCCAGTACCTCAATAGACCACGACATCCAACGTTCATTTTTAATTAAATATTCTCATTCGACCCTCTCCTCTTTTATTCCATTAAGTTAAAACCTTTCCAAAGCGAATTTGTTTAAAATTAATTTACCAATATGGTGGGCAAAGACTACGAAAAAGGAATATGATGTGATACGTACCAATTTGATTGCTTGCGTCAGTATTGCCATTGGTTTTGTGTAAATCAGCTGCAAAACAATACACATTAAGTAGACTATGTTTAGTATGACCAAAGTATACAAATGTTTTGCAATACCACATATCGATTGTGCGAGATTTGACGTGGAAAGAGCTAAGAATTAAAAAAATTGAAAGTGATCATGGAGTTCAATAAGAAGAAAGATTAAGTATTTTACCATACTCACTCGTTTGACTAGTTTCAATGTTTGTAACATTCTGGTCCTTGAAATTGAGACATTGTTAATCGATATTAAATTTTGGAATCACATAACAAAGAACTTTATCAAAATTTCAGAGTTTTTAATCAATCGTAAAGAAATAAAGCCATTGAATGGCTGCAAAATATTATAGGTAAATACCAGCGCAATTATTTATACAGCAATATAAAAAACCGGATAAAAGGAAATTATATAAACACCGCCGAAATATTTCCAACTGGTTCAATAAAATTGCAACGAATGTACATAAAAATAAAAAATACATACCTGGATAGTAAGATCAAGTAAATGAACCGTTAATAAATGAAGAGCCAAGCTTTCTTGATTTGGGAATGTCACTCCACACACAAGACAAATGCATTTAGATGTGGCTAAATCTATAACTAATTTCAAAAGAATACTAGTTTTAAGACGCAGTTAAATTAGCTGTTATTCAAATATTACTAAACAATGTGTACCATTCATAAAGAAATTCATGACACTGTGATAAAAACTCGTGATTACGCTAAATCAACTCAGTTAACGAGGGTTTTAAGAAGGTGCTTACTCTAACCTTGAAAATTTACAAACACTTAAACTAAGTATATATTCAGAATTTATAAAATATTGTTTCGGTTGTATTTAATTATGCACTTTGATGAAAAATATTTATAAATTGATAATTGCTATCAGAATTTTACTTATTTTAATTTATTGATAAAACTTGTTTATTCCTAAAACATATTGTTTCAAAATTTTGTTATTACTTAACCAAGCTCTTGATTTGCTTAAAATATTTTATATTAGAACAACTCCTAAACAAAAGTGATACACTTTATATATCACTTCATTTAGGCATTAACTATTAGTTCTTAAGAATTGATAATGCAATGAAATGTTCTCGATGAAGAATGAACGTTATGCGTCTATCTAGGTTTCTATTTCAGCTTAGATATCCTAAGACCGAAAATCCAATAAATTATATTGAAATACTGGGTTTTAGATGGTGTGTACTATAGGTAAACTGTAAATTTTAAATAGTCAATTCAAACAGATTGATATTTTTCACTATCAATATATTGACATAAAATCGATTTTCCTTTGTACACATATTTTTACGATGCGTACTGAATTTAATATAAGGTCAATTTCAACTATTAATAAATTCATATGTCTTTAAGCAATATTCTTTTACGATAATTATATAAAGTTAATCTGAACTTAGTTTTTAAATTGTTGATAACAATGGGCAACTAAATTCTAGCAAGTACTGAATTATATCTGGGCTGAAGTGTTGAGAATTCAAAAACACAATATAGTTGTTTACTGCCTCCCAATGAACCAATCTCCATTAATAACGATAAAAGAGTGCATTTTCATTCCTATCCTAATATAAATTAAAAAAATATAACTCTATTAGCTCTTCTAAATCAAAGCCCGCAAAGCATTTTTACCATTAAGTATCGAGAAGGTGTCATAAAGAGTTGACAGAGGAGTGCAATTGGTTTTCAATGCCCCCTTAAACCTGTGGAATGGTCAGTAAATAACCGGTTAGTTCCTGATAATCTCGTATATTAACTAGATTGTTTTAATATCCAGCAAGTCGTCAGGGTAAAAATAACATGACTTTCTGTGTATAATGTGTTCATGGTTAACAATATGACGTAACATCCATTGTTTGGTATCAAAAATGCCAAATAGGGCACGTAAAGCAGAGGGGAATGCCGATAAGACATTTGAGTTGAAAGTGCTGACAGAAGAAATGGGAAATGGCATTTTTAACGCAAACAAAGTGGAGGGAAGTAAGATTGTGCAGCAACGTATGCTCCCTGGGATTGACAAGTGAATTAAATTTTGAGGGAAAATCAGCACCAAAAATAATCTTTTGGTAATCTGCAATATGGTAACCAAATCAAAACTCATGACGAAGTACTAAATCTAGAGCCACGATTTTTTTGCCATGCGCACTTAAGTTGGTACTCTTTGCGCCGGAAATGTGAGGCCGCTATGTTGGAGAAGTAGTTTGTCTACAGATTGAAGGATAACCATGACTTTAGAGCATATAATTCTTTCTTTCACAAGGGGTCTTGCTGAAAACGTCAGATTGCTGCGAGATGGTGCCAACGGGATCTGAAATTCTAACTGCAATAATTACTGTCCTATCATAAAGTTAATGGATATGGTCCGTCAATTCAGCTATTTTGTCTAGATTGCTATGCAGAATGATGGTGTCTAGATATACCACCGCATTCACAGGGTCACACGTCATACACAGCCCCTCCTCGAATCTTATTAATCAAATCGATTTCACAAGCTAAGAAATACACATGGCGTAAAAGTTAATTGAGTAAATCCAAAATAATTAAAATTAAAGGTTTAATAATTATTACTAAAGATCAGAACCGTTTTTAGTTCTATATACAACAGATGAGCTAAATGTCGCAAGCCAATTCCAACTTAATAAAATCAAGATTAGAGTTAGATAAATAATTTGGACAGTAATTTGTGAGATTGATTCATTTTTTCTTTCCTTTAACAACGGTGAAAATAATGTTCATATACGGGCACACAACTTCACCGTCAAACAGGTTATCTTATTCACACCCAGATTGACTTAAAGGTTCGGCGACAACTTCGCGCAGAGGGCAAGTGCGGTCATGAACACGCCAACCGTCAGTCAATAGACCTAACTTGGTTTATCAAATTGTCATATTAATATAACGACTAAGCTCATTGTCAGGATACACGCCTACTCACACATCCTGAATAAATGTATTCCTAACGGTACGGTAGCTTAGTCAATTCTGGGAATCTTTCCAAACATTGAAGAATTTGCCGAAGAGATTTCTGGGTATAGTTAAAGCTTATTAGTGGAGCAATCCGTCACACGTTTACGTGTAGTCTGTTGGTGGGTTTGTGGCAGAAACTAGTTTTAAATTGGAATAAAATAGGTCAAGAAAACATTACATATGCAATTTTACAGTACGTGTACCTCAAAATGAATGCTAAGACTACAACTAAAATATCAGAAAAAGTGAATTTTACCTCTTAGCATAAGCTTTATTTGTAAAACATAATGTGC
Organism: Rodentolepis nana; assembly: GCA_900617975.1. NCBI lineage: Eukaryota > Metazoa > Platyhelminthes > Cestoda > Cyclophyllidea > Hymenolepididae > Rodentolepis > Rodentolepis nana. The sequence continues at coordinate 6,056 of UZAE01001051.1, read as the reverse complement.
AAAGGTTTTATCATGATTCGTAATGAACCAATAAAATTATCAGTACTGTATGGTATCGTAAAACAGAGGTGTAAAACTTAGAAAACTAATGATAAATAGGTTTTGTGGGGAAAGTATCGAAATAATTTAGTTAAACGTAACAGATTTAATCAATATGATACTGAATAAAGCATTTATTCTGATGTCATATGTGACATGCGAAAAAACAACTCGACTCCTGGGGGATAGTAATTGCATTTTAAATATCATAAAAATCTCCCATATTCAGTTAGATATCGATAAAAGCTTGGAATAGTTAACTTCCATATGCCATGAACAGGTATTTAGAGGAGCTGGAATTTTATCAATCAGATTTTATATATGATAGAAAATCTGCATCATCAATAGAGAGTATAGCTTTATTTAACTTAAAGACAAACTAGCATTCGGGCATTTTCCATTAATATGATAGGGTGAAAAAAGTTGAAGGCTACTTTAGTAACTTACCAAACGTTTAACTACTTTAATTTAAATGGCTAGGAATAATATTATAATAAAGCGCTCAGCTTTTACCATAAATCATACAAATTTAAAAATTTGTTGAAATTACATTCGTGAAAAAATTTATTCAGTAATAGCGGTATGTTTTATTTATTTGTTTATCATTATTCCGATTCACCCGCCTCTTCTATCTAACGATTATCTCTGGTTAGCTTTCTTTATACCGTGTGGATTTTCTTTACTTGAAAGATTTTACATTAAAGCTTTTATTTCAGACCGCCTTTGTATTAATGCAAAATCGTCAACACGCTCCATTTACTCCATCTCGATTCAATAATCCAGCCAACATCAGAAGTAGCTTTTTTGCGTTAGATTATATGTAATGTCTTTAGACTTGCTTGATGACTCTTGGCTACGATTTCAAATTGAGTTAGAGTTTGTTCAGTCTCTTGGAAATCCTGACTATCTTACATGTATGTTGCCTTATTTCGACTTGCTATGTCCTATTTAGTTCTTTCTCAACAGGGATGTTTTGAGAAGCCCGAGTTTATTAATTACTTATCATACCTTCAATACTGGAAGTCTCCACAGTACTCAAGGTTCATCTCGTAAGTTCTGTCAATTAGTAAAACTATTTTTCAAGGTATCCATTTTGTTTGCATATGCTGGATTTACTACAATCTCCTGAGTTCCGAAGAGGAATTGCTCATGAATCATTGGCCCGTTATATTGATGATCAAATGCTTCTTCATTGGAGGAACTACCTTCACAAACGATCTGAAATGGTGGCCAAACACGTACAATCTATTGATCCATTAACTGGCACACCCGTTCAAGGCCCATCTAGTTGATGGCAATAATTTTTATATCCAATTTTTGTTTGCAATATTGTATAAATGCTTGTATATAATGCTTATTTTCTGAACTATAGCTTTTTTTCTCAACCTTTCAATATCAGGCTACTAAATGTTTAAAGCTCAGTTGTCATCCATAGCTACCTGTCACACTGTATTTTACTTGTGGCATTCAGTGTCGATATAGTATCGTATATTGCTTGTTGAGATAGAGGCCTAATTTTTCCTTCTGCTTGATAGTATTGTGACTGTATGCGGATTTGACGGATATTCCACCTTTCTTCTATGTCATGCTTCTCTTGGTTTTGAAGTGAATCAGTTGGAACTGATGTGCGAATAAGATGTCCAAACTTTAAAAACGGTTGTGAGTAATATGATATCTAACTTTGTTGCTAGTATACCTTTTCCTTGGCTATTATGCGTTTGCCTAAGTGCTTGAATATTTGTGCCTTTAGTGGTGCTCTTTTCGATCTTGTGATTATAAACATTCTCATTGCATTTCAGGCTTTCCAGAACCTCTACGTTTAAATTCTGGATGCCCTTTAGTCCATATTTAGCCCTTCTATTTGTAGATTATTTTTTTAATTTTTCAGAGGCATATTTGCATTTGGAAAGTTTAGGGACTCGAAATTAGAAAGTTGACAAGATCGTGCTACTTCGAATGTGCGTATGGGGCTAAGGAAAAGAACTGAGGTTTCCTTTATTCTGTCAACTTTTTGAGTGAATTAATTGAGACTGACGGAGATCTTATTTACCCAAATAAGATTTGCGCACACTTTTATTAGTTGCATTTGTTTTTTTGCATCCAAAATAGAAGACAAACAAATCCACAATTGGATCGAATTCAAACACCTTGGATTTCCCAAAAGTTTTGAAAATGATCATCATACTTTACTGAATTAGTATCAGTAGTTATTATTTTAAACGAATTATTATAAGTTGGGACAGAAAAGGTTCAATCATACACGCTGAAGGAAGTCTTGTCGAAGCTCATATCATATTTCTTCGAAAAAATATGCGATAGAAGGTTTGATTCATAGACATCGACAAAAAATGCTGAAAAGAAATGAGGAATACTAATGGTGTCATTAGAAATCAAGCAGGAATTTACCAATAATCATTTTTGCTCTGTAACCTTATTCAACTTTGGTATGCATGCCTCAATTTTTAAAAAGTGTTTATACCGAAAATACAATCGATCGTTTCATGGGAGCCAACACTGCGGTCATTTATATAAATAAGCAATTTCTTATTCTTTAGGTGGCAAAAGAATTACACATAGGATATTCCATCTTTTTATTTTTTATAATCACCTTTGGTTTATTTCAAATGTGGGGCAAACGATGCCACCATGGCTAAACAAAGAAATCTCAGCGCGTTCAATTACTCCAGAAAGCACGGCAGTGCTACTGATCTGGTAGGGAGGAAGCCCAGTTGAGATCACAGAGGCTTCTCAGCCGACAAGGAATCAATAGTTGCTGTAATTGACGCTAATCATTCCATCAACTCTATTTTCTCAATTATAGGGTGTGCAATAGACTAACCTCCACGTGGTGCACCCTGGGCGACGTATTCTCATAGGGCAAAAAAGTCTATAAACTGGCAGTTCACTTCTGACTTCAAACTACCATGACCCCACAGTATGTCATATTCGATTACTTCCACAGTGCTCATCTTACCTTTTCTCTGCCTTTGTGACTGTCTGTCTCTCACATCTGTGAATCACTCTTCCGTTCCACCTCTCAAATTTTTTTCCACTTTGAGGTTTCTCCCCCCTGTGAAACCCGAAGTCAGCTAAAGGACTAATGACAACTATCCAAACGCCTGCCATTAGAAATGAATTAATGATTCCAAAGTGGTGATTATTTTGTCATAAGCTCATTAAACGTAATAATTACTCCGATCCGAAACCTTTGTAAGACAGGAATAATGGTCTGTAGACGTCAAGTTCATTGCAAGACGGACTACAAAAGCATAATTAACAAATAGTTAACAAATAACCTGGACTTAAAATGATCCTACAGTTTGGCACACTATTTTGTAATGTAAGTAGAAGATCATACTAATTTCCAGACTGGGGTCGGAAAGTCAAGTCGTGTCATTGCCTGACAGTTAAGCGGTAGGTATTGGCATAAACTATGGACTTACGGTGTGTGCCAACGATCAATTATGTCATAACTTACTCAACAGATGCTTAGTTACCGGTACCAAGTGTAATACTGTCTGCAATGCTGTTGTCAACTATCAATCATTTTACTTGCATATTGAACACCATCACCTTTCAGATATAACTAGGTCTTTGAGTTCTTTCTAAAGTGGCAGTTTTAACGAATTTACTCTAAGCCACGTTTACATCGGTTCCACCTTTAACTTTTATGTTTTAATTAAAACAATAATACCAATAAATCCTGAAAATATATAACTTATTCCTCTTTAGCCTTGTAACCAAAGTATTTTCGACCTTTTATCAGCCCTTGTGTCTATCTGTCTCTTTTACATCTTTGAATCACTTTTCTATTCCCCTTCTCCACTTTTTCTCACTTCGATGTTCCTTCCCCTCTGTGAAGCCCGAAGTCAGTTAAAGGGCTAATGATAAGTATCATAAAACCCACCATTTGAAATAAATAAATTTTCTCAATTATATTGGGGTGTCTTAGCTAATTCAGAAATCAGATAAGTGAACTTTAATGAGGGCTTAACCATGTGGAGTACGTCATAAATGTAACAAGATGCAAGTATTTCGCGCCAATTTTCCACTATATTCCATATGTAGCTAATATTAAAATTGTAGCTATCAAGTTGATATTTTTTCTTGCTTCTACATTCTGAACTTTAGAAGTATATTAAATCTAACCTCAACAACTTCCGATATCTTAACGTCACGGATAAATGTCACTCCACCAATGAGGCTGACCTTAAAATATGCGTGTCTTCTTTGGTCCTTTTTGTTATAGTACATTTTATCACTGCAATAGCGAAAAAAACGAATTTCTGCATAACCGAGTGTATGAAATAGCGATTCAATTAAGTCACCTTCCAAACCCCGATGAGTGCATATAGTTCGCCAAATTTTGTCAATTTTTTAGACTTTTAAAACTTTCGGTCCTGTTAATACTTCTCGCCAGTGTTACCCGATAATTTATTGATTTTTAAAAGCTACTTATTTCACCATAACGACCATCATAAACTAAAAGAAAACTGCTTCTTATTCGAACATCATGATGCTACATTAATAACAAAGCGAACTTAATAACAAAGGAAAATTTTTGAATGGGTTAGCTCTTTAAGGGAAATTACATCAAATAATTGTTAAAAATGACTCATTTAAAATCCAGTTACCATTCAGGGGTCAGAAGGACGACATTTGAAATTAACTAGTTGTGCATTGGACGCTTGCAGGAAAAGGAGAGTTGAAGATGCCCACAAGTAAATCAAGATTGCTTGATCACGGAAATAAATGGTAGGGTCCACGGGTTTTGACTATTGTGAGCATAAACTTGCCCATATATTGGAGAGTTCACTGATTCAGATGGAATATGTATGACAATACAAATTGGACTCTTTCCACGTTGAATATCCGCATAGACCAATGCTGCTGATTTCAAAATGTGCACCTTTTTTGAACTGAATTGATTGGCCACCTATTTTGAACCCAACATTTGTTTATTTACTTACTTTTATATCATTGAAGTGTAAAATTCGTTTTTTGCTGTGTCAACAAAACTTGCAGAAATAACAGACAGGGATATTTGTGAGAAATGGGCATGAGCTGAACATAAAAAGCCAAATACCCTGGGGTTCCCACAATTTTGGCATGAAGAGTAAATAAAATCAATAATGAAAAAATTTACCTCAAGGCTTAATTTAAAAATTTTCATTGTAAATTTCAATAGGTCTTTCAATCCACCATTTACACAGAAAGCGTGGTGGGCATCAAAATTTCCATGAATTAGTTTAAAACTACTTAAGTTAAAGGTGAGATAAGAAAAGTTAATTTAAATAGAGCCTATTTTGGACTATTTTTTGAAAAAAAGAGAGAGAGAGAGAAGAACTTGAGCATTTTTACGATTAGGATCAAAGAAATCCGCATTCCACTCACTCCTCAAAACTATCACCTATTTTAACGGAATTTGGGGTGCGCGATAGACTTGCCTCCACGTGGTGCACCCTGGGCAACGTATATTCATACGGCAAAAAGTCTATAAACCGGCAGTTGACTTCTGACTTCAAACTACCATGACCCCACTTTGTGTCATATTCGACCACTTTCGCAGTACTCACCTTACCTTTTATCTGCCCTCGTGCCTATCTGGTATCTGGGAAAAGGTCTGGAATGAAAGAATGGCGAGCATTGAATAGAAGCATTATCAGTGGATGTAGAGTTGGATTTCATATATTCCTATTTTTCAAATTGCTATAACAAAATTGTGAGAAATAAATAAATTTTCAATTGTTCATTAAATTTGAATAGTGTTAATAACAGTAACTACATCCTACTCAGTATTTCTTACCAGAAGGCCAATAGTCTGAAATAGTGGAAGAATTCTGTTTTATGACCGACAGATGGTCTTTTGATCTTCGCAATCTATTTTCATCGATTCCTGGAAAATCTGTTCATATTGTATTTACCCATTAGTTAGACCAATAAATTAGCCATGGCGATAAACAAATAAATAACATATGATGCGCTTGTAAATTACTATATTTAAATAAAAATAACAA
>UZAE01001050.1:0-15588 GCA_900617975.1 Rodentolepis nana | reverse complement strand
GTTAATAGACTTTTTTGCCGTATGAGTATACGTTGCCCTGGGTGCACCACGTGGAGGTAAGTCTATCGCACACCCCCCCCCCTTTATAATAATAATATCTGGTAAGAAAGCTAAGGAATACCAAAAACAAGGCCCGAAGATAACCTTAGCAACGCAGTCATTCCAACCACTCTTTGGGAAATCGGTTGAGAATATTCGCAGGGAAGAAGTCCAAAAGCTTGTGTTTAAGATCCAATCACACTCAGTGACACGTAATGGTTACTCAAAGTTACAAATAAGTTAACATTTTTTCATTCAACAGGTGCCCATCCATTGTAAGAATAAGGCATCAAGGTGAGTCACAAAGTCGTCATTCCCTACTTCCTTTCTGATTGTCTAATACCAACTTTTTCTCTAATTACCTCCTGGTTGTCTCACTCAGTAATGGTTGCTGTTAGCTTGGTAACCTTATGGGTGACTATTTGTTGCATGCAGGATTTCTAGGCCCAATTTTGTGACTCTCTTAAAGTAACGAAACAAGACATGAGAAGTTGAAGCCTCATTTCCCGGAATGCTATTTTGGATAATGACATCAAGTCACGAAGGTATATTAGAGAAATGTTTGAGAGAAGCCGGGGGGGGGGTTACTTATAGGTAGAGCGTTGAAAATGGCCAGAAGGGGATGACACCTATTCTCCAATCTGAATTGAGAAATGAAGAGAATTTAAAAAAATGTTTCCCTCCCCCCTCTCCTCCACCTCCTCTTCCCTTTCTGCTTATTGGTGGGGAGAGGGGGGGGTAGAGGGCAGGGGATGGGAGGATACATTTAATCCACTTAACTTCCCCCAAAAGGTAATTAATCATCCACATGTGATTAACCAGATTTTATCGACTGCGAGAATTCAAGTTGCGCAGCTGCACTTCCAATCACCTTGGGCTAAGCAATTATCTGAATGCAATGAGCTATGCTGTGTTAAAATATTCTCACTCACTTTATCTGCCTTCTCTTGTTAATCTAAAGTTACCAAAAAATTGAGATGGCATGACCCGTCGTAGAATTGAATTAAGCCCAGAAAATTGTGAAAATAATCTCATCGGTGAACCTTCCCTTCGCAGTGGATTCAGTCGCCATTGAATTATGCCAGTATAGAAGAAATTGCGGAGCCATTGTGATTCGGAGTATTATAATACCGACAGTACATACTCAGAGATCTCCTCCTTCTTCCAACTCTGCATCTTAACAAGCTCCTTCTGACGATTTTTGAAGCAAACTGAGCCTGTGATCAAGCTCTTAGATGGTCGAAATTGACCATTCCTGATGGGGAACCAAATTATTTCTACACAATCCTAAATAATTATTTAAGTAATGCTCCGGTAAAGTTTCATGAACAAACTTTTCAAGGGGAGAGAGTGTGTATTGGGGGAGAATTCGTACTGTTCTCCGTGTCATTACTCCAATCACCCTCACCTCCAACTCCTGAATCTATTTTTGCAGCAAATCCCCTAGTTTCAGGATGGCTCAACGGTGCCTTGGCTTTGGCACCACAGTTCCAAACTCCTGATCACCATAATTTCAATAAAAGGCTTTTGTTTTAATGTCTACTCTACCTTGACCCAATCCCCCCTTTCATATATTGGTTAACTCATTTACTATTGGCTTATTCGATTACTTCCGATTGATTAAATTTTTAAAAAAAACAGCAACAAAAAATTGTTGTTTAGCTAAGGGAAATAATTCGCACCTAATTATGCACAATTCTTTTTCATATTCCACGATTGCAATATTAAATTCACATAATAAAATTGTTTGCCTTCACGATGGGCCCTCGATAATGCGTCAGTTAATCCCCAAGCCGATGAGGGCTGGGAGATGAGCGAATCCTGTACGTGATGTGGCAATAAATCTCCCGATAACATCATGTGATTAGAGGTTGCGCACATCTACAACACAAAGGCGTTTCGCTTATGGCGCATGGAATCGAAGGGGGTAACAACGGAGAAGCTATGATTAAAAGTTGGCTTCATTAGAATGGAAATAATTAACACTAAAGAAAAGGAAGAGAATTGATAACGCAACTGTAATCATTAGAGACCACGCATTTGCTGCTCATATGAGAGCACTCAGGGAGTAGGATGGTAAGCCGAACTAATTAATCCTTTAACACCCCTACCAGCGTATGATCCTCTTTTAAACTAGGCTCCACTGGTGCTAGACTCGTAGCAGAAGGTGCTGTTGGCATTCGAAACATACTCAACACGTATCAATAGCCTTCACCTGGTTCACCACCAAAACTCATCACGTCGTCCGCATCAGTCTGCTCCCAGGTACGCGTGAGTGCGTTTAGGTGCATTTTGTCAAAAAAAATAATTCGGACGTAAAAGGGTTAAGGATGGTTAATGAAGATGACGACCCCCCCATTAATTAAGACAAGCAACCACTTCAATGGTACCCAGCTTGAGATAAATATTTTCGGTGCTTTCGGAATGCTTAAGCTCGTTGAATGATGGCGGCACAATAAGAGGAATGACAGACTGCAGTTTTTTTTCGATTTGTTAGTCAAATCCACCAAGCACGTTGTTGCTGAATGATAGAAAGTTAACAATAAAGTCAGCCATGAAGCGCTCAAATAGCACATTGAGCCAGCATGCTGAGATATGTTTATTTTCAGATTTCCTGCTGGTCAGGGCTTAGTTACCTCTTTTGGCCAGATGGTAGCTTCATTGGTCCTTTGATATCCCCTCCCCACTCCCCTCCTCCCTATTTTTTCATATTTTCATGTCTCCAACTGCTTCTTCGTATTAACCAGTCTTCCCAATACTATATTCACTTATTAGGGGAGTGCGATAGACTTACCTCCACGTGGTGCACCCTGGACAACGTATTTTCGTACGGCAAAAAAGTCTATTAACTGGCAGTTGACTTCTCACTTCAAACTACCATCACCCCACTGTAAGTCCTATTCGACCACTTCCACCGTATAAATCTTACCTTATCTCTACTTTTGTGTCTGTCTATCTCTTTTATATCCACGAATCACTTTTCTGTTCCCCCTCTTGAATTTTCTCACTTTGATGTTCCTCCCCTCTGTGAAGCCCGAAGCCAATGATAACTATTATAAAGCCTGCCACTTGAAATAAATAAATAAATAAATATTCATTTATAAGCAGTTTCTAAAAAAATCGCCAAAGTTTAAAAAATAAAAGAGACATATTTGGTTGTAAATTGAACCCCAATGAAAATTCGAAAAGTGGGTTTGTTTAATTCACTACGCTCGCTCTCCTAGCCGAAAGTCTAATTCACCATTGTTATTAAGCTCATTTAGAGCTTAATATTACTATATCAAATGGCAGGTGTCTCGATGGTTATCATTAGCCCTTTAGTTGACAACAGGCTTCACAGAGAGGAAGGTACATCAAATTGAAAAAGTCGAGACGGGTGGGAACAGAGACAGACACAAAGGTAGGAAAAAAGGTGAGGTGAGTACTATGGAAGTAGTCGAATATAACATATAATGGGGTGAGGGTAGTTTGAAGTCAGAAGTCAACTGCCAGTTAATAGACTTTTTTGCCGTATGAGTATATGTTGCCCAGGGTGCACCACATGGGGGTAAGTCCATCACACACCCCTCATTTAGAGCTATTGTAGAAGGTAGCAATGGAAGATAGACTCCATTAAGATCTCGATACGTTCATAAAGGATTTAAGCCTTTGAATCGCCAGTTTGTCCTAGGAATTACGTCGTTGTCTCATCTCCATTAGCCTCTGAACTAAGTTATATGATGGGAGTAATTTGTTTAATTTGCTTTTTCTTTCTAGCCACATTCACTTATTCTTACCTATATCCATCTGCATATTATGCTAATCCTTCCCTATGAATTTTCATAAGACCTCATTTATAGACTCATTTACACACACTTGCACATGCAGACACGGCTATGATTTAACAACTAGCACAGCTCATCCTCTCTTTCTCTCCTTTCCTATTGGTACTAACTTTATTCACGCAAATTCCCCCCCCCCGCCCCTATTTTAGTTACTGTTGTCACAACAAAGCAGCGACCCTGCAGTGACCCATCAATAGAAAACGAATTCGGTCAACAGTTCCGGTTCAGCTAGTCAGTAATAACATAAATTCGTACTCTCTCCCTCCCCCCCCCCCCCCCCCTCCCCCCATTCCATCAAAGATTGTGTATAACTTACCAATCTCGCGTAATTTATGGAATCTTCCATAAACAAATTTGTTTCAGTACTTACCTCCAGGCCCTAATTAGTGCCGAAACCACCAGACAATGGAGGTATGCCGCCCTAGTGGACACAGGGAAGGTAGAACCCATAAATCGTCCAACAAAACATAGCCTCTTAAAGGTCGTGGTCAGTGCAACTGCATTTGAACCAAACAAAGGCTCTTTTCCTGTTCCTGTTGAACGGTGATGGCGGAAAAGAGACAGGGGAAATCGGTTTTGGTATACCTATTTCATCTGTAAATAGAGCAATGTTGAAAGCGGTCGCAGAAAATACAGACAAGGCTGGGTTATTCTATCATCAGAGTCTTACATTCTCTCGAAGTAACATTCCTTAAACCCAAATTGACCCATGAATTGTTGGAAATATTCAACAAATTTCTTACTTTCTCAGAGTTAAAAACAAAACAAGATATATACATATATATATGGGGTGTGCGATAGACTTACCTCCACGTGGTGCACCCTGGGCAACGTATACTCATACGGCAAAAGGTCTATTAACCGGCAGCTGACTTCTGATTTCAAACTACCATCACCCCACTGTATGTCATATTACACAGCTTCCACAGTACTCATCTCACCTTTTCTCTGCCTTTGTGTCTGTCTGTCTCCTCTACATCTGTGAATCACTCTTCTGTTCCCCCTCCTGAATTGTTCTCACTTTGATTTTCCTCCCTCTGCGAAGCCCAAAGTCAGCTAAATGGCTAGTGATAACTATCAAAACGCCTGCCATTTGAAATAATATATATATATATATAGTTACAACAATTATACTTAATGTTGGAGTTGCCCCAATTACACCTGCATCATATGGTATGGAGGGACAAATTTCCTTACAAGAAACATAAAAACACAGGAATTATCTCGGGTGATTTGAGTAAAGGAGAGGGCATCTTTAAATGGGGAGGTGATTTTATCAGCGACCAAAAGGAAACTCTAATATGAAATATGCAACCATTTAGTTGGGGCCGCTTCTCAAGGTTGGTAAATGGCAAATCCAAAAGAGTTTACAAAAATCATACATCGCTGCGTTTGCGAATCAAGTTGATCTGTGGTAGATTTTTCATTAATGTGCAACACGGATAGGTACCGTGATGAATCAATAAGCGCATATCCGCTTGAGACACAATGTGATGGTGAGATAAAAGAGAGAGAGGTGTATCTCTGTCACTTTGACTTTCTTGGAGAGTCTCATGACACTTCTCTGTGATAAAAGCAAAGTACGCGCTTAAGGTGTACACTGCGGTGAAACTGTACTCAATGACAACATTGGTGACTTGATATTACTCCTATCAATTCTATCAATAGTTTGGCGACAGGTAATTAAGAACTTTTCGTGACGAAAACTTAGACATCGAATGGTCCTACTTCCAAGCAGCTAGATTTTTAACTTTTAAGCCATGTCAACTTATATAATTAGATGCACACTTTGATGCTTCCCACCGACCAAAAATTTGTAAAACATCAAATAATATTTGAACTTCCTTAACACGCAAGACAACATACTTTCTATTTCGAAAGTACTTTTTATCGCTCTAACCACGGGAATGGAACACTCAATCAAGGTGCTCTGAATAAATTGAAATTCATCTAACGTACGCACGCCACTAGGTGTCAAATGATGAGGCCTGAACCAAATATTGGGTTGGCAACTAAGTCATTGCCGTTTTTGTTGACGGATTCACTCTATACTTGCTTTTGTTTTGTTAACGTGGCCAGAGCATCTTACCTATATTTTTTTCTAACTGTATGGGCTTCTAGGTTAATTAGTAAAAAATTTTTTGTTTAGTTCTTTAGTTTTGTTTTTATCCCAATTTAAAAATGAAAGAACAGGACGTGCACTTCCGACACATTTTATTGTATTACTTCCGAAAAGGCAAGAACGCATCGCAAGCACAAAAGAAGTTATGTGCCGTATATGGAGATGAAGCCTTAAAAGAAAGGCAGTGTCGAAATTGGTTTGAAAGATTTCGTTCCGGTGATTTTTCACTGAAAAATTCACAACGATCTGGCCGCCCAGTCGAAGTGGATGAAACCCATATCAAGGCCATTATCGATTCAAATCGTCACAGCACAACACGAGATATTGCAGAGAAGCTCAATGTGTCGCATACATGCATTGAAGATAAAAATGAAAAACCCTTGGTTATGTCAAGAAACTTGATTTATGGATCCCTCACCAGTTAAAGGAAATTCATTTGACGCAACGGATTAGCATCTGTGATTCGCCGCTACTGAAACGCAATGAGAATGAGAATGATCCATTTCTGAAGAACCTAGTTACTGGCGACGAAAAGTGGATAGTTTATAACCATGTTACTCGCAAGAGATCATGGGTGAAGCAAGATCAACCAGCCCAAACAGTATGAAAAGCAGAGACTCACCAAAAAAAAGATTATGCTGTCAGTCTGGTGGGATCACAAAGGAATTTTGTATTTTGAACTCATGCCGCAGAACCAAACGATAAATTCAAATGTGTATGTTGAACAACTCGAAAAACTGAAGGATGCAATTGAAGATAGGCGGCGGGCATTATGAAATCGGAAGGGTGTTGTTTTCCATCATGATAACGCAAGGCCCCACACATCTTTGGTTACTCGGCAAAAATTATTGGAACTGGGTTGGGATGTTTTGTTTTGTTTTGTCACACCCACCATATAGCCCTGACCTTCGGATTACCATTTGTTTCGTTCCATGCAAAACTCTTAAAATGGTAAAATTTTTAACAACGCGGATGATGTCGGATCACACCTAATTCAGTTTTTTAATAGCAAGACCAGACATTTTACGAACGGGGAATTTTTACTCTGCCAGAACGATGGAAAAAGGTCATCGACAAGAACGGCCAATATCTAATTGAATAAAGTTATATTTTTAAACAAAAATTCCGAATTTGCCTTCTTATTTGAAATCGGCAATGACTTAGTTGCCAACCTAATAGATTAATAAAGTGAACTCTCTCTCTCCCTCCCTCTCTCTGTGAAAAAAATATTGACAAAAATTTGTCCTGGAAGTTAAACAAAAACCACCGATGTCTCTCTCATGGGACTTAATTAGGCGCTTTTGTTATTCATCTTATTAATTTGCTCCTCCTAATTAGAACGTAGAAAGGTTTTCAACTCTATTGTGAGCATTGCTTCTACTCTGCCAGTCCGTGCACGGGAAAGTAGTATCAAATTGAAGAAATCGAAAGTTCCAGAAAATGGGAAAACTCAGAAAAATATTGATCCAAATAGAGCTATTTAAAGGTAATTGGTATCTATTTTACAGGGCCTCCAGTGACCTGACCAAAAGACACACACATACACACACAAAGCACTTGGCCTCCAAACCTGGACTCATTTCTGCCACTCAACAAGCAAGATTCTGCACGACAAATACACGTCAAGAGTTGGTACCTAAATATACTTCCACAGGAGTTCTCCTAATTAACTATACCACAGGTAATGATACCACACACATACTATCTAATACATTGAAAAACAAGACAGTCGATGGGCATTTACAATTTTGCAAGCATACTGTATGATAGCTAACAACCAGGCATTTATTAACATTCTAAAGTACGACTTCACTAGACTAGCAGCATTATGGAGTCCAAGTAGTGGTGGAATTGAAATAAAGCATCACTTTAATAAGATAGATTTAAATCGTGTTGGTTATAACCGCAAACCCCTCAAAGTGCACCCGATAGGCGTTGACTTCACCTACGATCACGCGATTCACTACACAATCGGATTGTTGCACTTCAATTTCACAACCGTAAGGCTATAAACCAATTCCTAGTTCAGAATCCTAGCGGTTAGTAGACCAATGGCAGCGTGTAATTAGCCCCTGGAGGGGACCAGACACCCACCTGTGGTAGCAATAGGAGGAAATTAAAACAGCACAAACCAACACCCTACGCGTCATCTTTATTTTCCGCTTATAGGCGCACAGAGATTCTCCACCATTAGGCACTTAATACATTGACTCAAGGTGGTAATTAATTGCCGTACCGCTTACTTCTCTCAAGTTCCCGACAAAAACACGTTGCATAATAGCCCACTTAAACCAACTCCAACTTGTGTATTTGTCAACTAAATCTAATGCCAACAAGTGTGGAAAAAATTTGGCACTCTTCCCATTTACAATCCCATGTGATATAATAGTTGTCAAAACTACCACTACTCCTTCCATAAATCACTTCGTAAAAAGCAAACCATCACTACAAGAAGACACGGAGAGAAAAGCGCAAGCAATCAAAGAACTACAGTAAAATAAGTGGGTGGTGGTCACCGAAACGGGCTTAATAATAATAACGGTAATAGTGGTGGGCGGTAAGAAGGAGACGAGGGGGAGGGGGAGAGAGAGAAAGAAGGAAGATGGCAAGATTGTGAGATGGGAGAAGGGGTCAAGTCAATACAAGGCGCTGCTTTTGACTTCTTCTGTTATCTCAACTTAGTTGACCCTCTTATCATATGCTCGTCTTAACAACAATTCAACGAGGAAATCATTAGGAAGAAAGAGGGGTGGTGTGCGTGTTACATATTGAATATCATTAATTAGTCGAGGGACGATGGGTGGGGGGGGGGCGGGGAACAGTCGAATCACCGAGTAGAGGGGGGAGGGAGAGGGAAAACGCGCTCATTGACATAGACAAAAAACAAAACAAACACCACAAGCAATGAGATAACGAGAGAGAGAGAGAGAGCGAGCGGGAAGATAGAAATATATAAGTTAATTCAATAAGTGGGAAAGGCTGGGAAGTAAGACTTGGTCTTTGCGAGAGTAGATGTGCAGATAAAGACGATGATCATTTGTACAGAAAAAGAGAAACAGAGCAAGTAAGCTTCGCCGATGAATTTCACGCTTTGCACCGCGATTCTTCTTCAACTTGAGATGGCTGGAGAATGACACCGAGGTCGACTGGGTACAAGCACGGGGAATCCCAAAGCACATCCTCCGAGTTGTCCATCAAAAGAAGGAACTAAGGGAAAGACTAGTCTTTCATCCGCCTCGTTGGTAGTTTTCGAGACCAGAGAGACTCCAGGGTCATCTGAGGAATTGGGGACAATTTGAACTGGAACTGGGATGAGGGAAGATGCGGGAGCTCCTGATGCCATGGCAGTAGCGGCTGCGAGTTCGGAGGCCGATTCAGAGGTTGGAGCAGAGACAAGTAGAAGTGGAAAGCCACCATTTCCGCTGCTCAACTCAAAAGTAAATTTATCACCTGGATTTCCAGTTAGGAGTACAGCTCCACCGAAGTTACTGCCAGTATTGCTGGACAAGGGGAAAAGGGAGTCAAGGGAGTGCTTTCGATTGCGATTAGCTGCGGTGGTGGTGGTGGTGGTATAGCTTTGGAATTGGGAGTAAGGCGTGTCAGCGAGAGTCTGGGGAATTGAACTGTTTCCTGAGGAGGACAAAATAGATCCAAGAACTGGGACATGGCTTATTCGCCGTTGTCGTTCCCGTGTGCTCGTGGGCTATAGAGATCAAGAGAAAAAAATGGGATAAAGCGTACTCTCATCGATAAGCTTTAAACTCGGCTTTCCATTCAGCATCAAGCCAATCTTACTTACATTGCTTACCAATCTACGATGTCAATTCAAATATATGTAAACTAACATGACAAGTGAATTCATTACTGCCAACAACGAGAGATCATGAAAAAAATACCCACATGACATACCTTTTGAATGATACTATAAAAATAATTTCGTTCTCATTTCCAGACAGTCTAGCAAGAATGTTCAATGCTTAGATGTGTTTTTTTTTCAAACGCCAATGTAAAGTGTACTTTTGAAAGAAATATATATCCCTCTCTCGTATTAACGAATTGTTAGCTTCAAGTACCCTCTCAATCGATGCCTCACAGAGGTAACTATGGAAGGGGGTCACCACTTCCTGCTATCTATAAAAAAAGGCGTGTCGGGAGAAGCGGATTACCCTCATGTTAGGAGTTTGTTCTCAAGGCTGTTCTCCCAATGTCTGTTTTCTTGAAATCTTGTCAACGACTTCACAATAATCTACTACTACCCAAACTCACGTTCACTATTAGAGCCGAGTAGAGGAGAAGGATTTCTCTTGGGTCACAAATTTCTTTAATACGCACACCCACACACGCACACATCCCCCTCCAACCGACGATCCTTAATTAGCAAGGCAATGAATTAACTACTAGAGGGAGATATGGTGGTTTTATGGCTCTTAAATGGCGTCATACCCGATTGAGAGCACGCAATGCCACCCCCCCTCCCCCACTGTGAAAGTGGAGGAATCAAATTGACCACGAGATGCGAACCACGTAGAAAGTGTGACAATGGCAGAGAAGAGTGGAGTGTGAGGAAATGAAAGGGCAGCCATGTGTGTGCGGAGGGTGGGGGGGGGGGGGGGGGGGGAGGAGGAGAGGGAAGAGAAGAAGAACCACATGCCCGTGAAAATAGACGCAGGTAGAACAAACGAAAGAGCATATCACATACGAAACGAGATAGATGTGTGGTGTGGTGTGTGTAAATCTACACGATGAAATGCAGATTTGTGAGAACCCAAAGCATGAGCATAAGTTGGAACATCCGAAACTTGTCACTCTTTCTAACAGCTAAGATCTTCGTCTTGAAAAAGAAGTTAGAAAACAGAGAGAGAGGAGGTAGCAAGGCGACTTCCGGAAGTTAGAAATGCGTGGAAATAGAAAGATTAGGCGTTTACTGAACAGAGGTAAGTTCAAAATGTGGAAGTTAAACAAATTGAATAAAGTGAAAGGTAACTAACGAGAAAGAATGCAAACCAAGTACCTCCTCCTCCATGGGGACAGAACGACGATTTAACACGCCGATTAAAATATCCATATGATGTGAAATTTGAAAATTCCACACACACGCACACACACTAACCCCCCTACCTTACTGTTAGAGTTCAGAGTTTATAAATACAGAATGAAGGTGATACTTACGGGGATTTCGGGAATCGTAGGAGAGATCGCGGATCGAACTGAGGTTCGCTCGGTTTTGATTGGAGATGTCCAATCACTAGTACTGGGTAGCATTTGGTCATCGGGAGTAGAAAGAGGTGGCACCCCGGAGCTACTCAGAGCGACGGCGACGGCCGCATTGTAGGAATTAGCTGCTGCCAAAGCATTCTCATCAGGTTCCAATTTGGAGGAAATGAGCGATTGACGAGTAAAAGACTGGAAAAGTGTAAAAACGGAACGTCAAATGAGAAGTAATTTAATTTTATTGTCAATGTGATAAATCTCACAGGCCGTTCCTGCGCGTACACTACACATATGGATCATCCTTCTGAATGAAACCTTAACAGAAGGAGTTTCGTATGCCAATAATTATATACTCATTACCTAATTTTAGACGTAGTAAATTGCTCATCCATTTTCTAAATTAGGGCCAAATACCAGAAAAAAGCGAGTTAATTTTGCCAATTAAGTCAAAAATGACAAGGAGTAAGCTTCTCCTTAAAACGAGTAAACACTCTGTTTAGGGTATAGAATAAAAAAAAGCCAATAATAAAGGAGAGGTGTAGTACGAGAGCCTAACGAAGTGCCTTGCTGCATTTATCCAGCAGACTCAAGCATCACTCCTCTATTGCATTGACCGCCACTATTGTGTCTCATTGCAAGCGACATTCAACCAGGCAAAACAAAGCAAGACAAGTAGCAATTGCTCGGTTATTTTCTCAATTACAATAGAAAAGACTCCACATACCGCTGACTGGACTCTACTGGCGATCAGTCTAGACAGGCATTGAGACAAAGAGGCGCATACACACACACACACAGCGGCAGCAGCAGTTATAAAATGCCACTGCACAAGCCATTATAGAGGCCTTGAAAAGTGTCTCTCGCCTGAGACAAACAGTCATACGAGTTAATTGTTCAACCATAGCCCAAATCAAATTCAATATATGTATATATATACATATATATGCCAGCGATCTACAATTTTAGCCTTTTAAGGCGAAACCCACTCACTGCTTGATGGTGTAGGCCAAGAGATAAGGCGCACAACCAAGTTGGCTACACGACGAGCACGTTAGACACGCAGTTAATTCCTCTCTCTCCCTCTCCCTTCCCATTAATTACAAGATACCCACCCCCACCCCCACCCCAACTAATCAGAGCTCCCATCAATACATAAACTAAATTGGGGCAAAAATTGCAAGTTTCTATTAAGCAAAAAAAGACCTGAGAAAAGAGGGTGGCACTCTATCTGCCCACATTATGAACGAAATAATTTACTTCTTTAATAATCGCTAGATTTCATATTCGGTCGTCTAAATGTAGCGCTAGCAATCACATTTCGTATAAAATTTAAATATGTGCGAAAAATTTTTCACAATCTTTTGATCCCGAATTCTTCCCCTTGTTCATAATCCTCCCCCCCCCCCCCAAATTGCTTTAGGAGTTAAGGCTCACCTTAGCATCATTAAAGTTCAGATTCTGAATGTGCTGTTGTTGATGCTGGCGTAATTCAAGAAGAGTCGAGGAGGTATTGAAGACGTTCGCATTCGGTGGAGAAGTACTAGGAGGGGTGGGAATGGCCGGAACCACTGAGGAATGGCGTCGCAGAGCAGCGGTAGCAGCAGCCTGTTGAGCAGCCAGGGCATTGGAGAGGCTGGGAGGTGCTCCAAACACCGAGAATCGTCGACCGGTCTCCGAGTGATGCGTTGGGTGGTACCTCTGAGGTGGAGAGGGAAATTCGCTCTTCCATCGAATTGCCCCACCACCGCCACCGCTGGATGGTGGAGACCGAATTCGACTGCTGCCGCTATTGTTGGAGGATGAGGTGGTTGACGAACTTGCTGCATTGTTGACATCAACCACTAAAGATGAACGACAAGCAGGTGGGGCTGAAGTAAAGAAAGTAGGGGTTACGAGATTGATCCCCATGGATGAAAAACCAGATTTATTATCAGCTCGAGCGGTTATTTATATTGAGCAGTGGAGTAGCTCTAGAATACTTAGCATCGCCTACATCAATTTAAGAGCCGTAATTTTAAGATTCCTCACCAACTTCCCAAAATGAATGCTGGCCTATGCCCCCCCCCCCCAAAAAAAAGGGGGTTTAAGTGAGCAACCAATTTTGAAGTTGAGGGCAGACAGAGGTAATAGGCAGCCGAAAATAGGTGGAAAATGCCACCACATTTGCTTTGATCAGAGGTAGGTTCCGTGGGACTCGGAATTACCTCAGAGATCTATGCGTATGTGATTATCCAATTATAAATGAACAAATTAAATTAAATAAAGGCAGATTTTAATAACCGATAAAACGTATCAACCACCCTGTTCCCTCATACCATAGAGGAGAAAACGAAAGAAGGCAAACTCTTTGGCCAGAGAGGTAAGAATTAATAAAGAATCGGGAAAAAGGTGGCATTGATATTAGAAAACTCCCTCCCCCCTCCTCTCCCACCCCAAGACTAAACGCAAATTACGCTGAAGAAGAAACGACATTATTGATCATCTTGGCAGTAAAAGTAATGAAAAATATGGCTCAAAATTGTCCATTTTTTCCCTTAAATGAATTCTAGAATTGCACACTGCAAACCTTATCACATTAGAGCCATTTGATTTGATTTTCCACACCTACCAAAGCTGTGGACACAAAATTAATTAAACACACACACACAGAAATACGCCAAATCAAGTATTTCGCTGAGCCTTGATGGTTTGCAACAGATAGACACATCAGATACAACTGTGTGAAGTCCCGAAAGCATTCTACAAAATCCGGCAACACAAAAATGAAAACTTATATCTGACTTCCGGGGCCACAACGTAATTAATTTTTATAGGAGTGCCGAGCCAACCTAACTATCAACACACTTATTAAACAGCTAAACCTCTAATTAGCCCCCCAAAAAATGATATTTTTCAATAGAGTGGAGTACTTTTGAAGACATAATTACAATGAAATTACCCAACCGTCACTATTCTCTGCATCGTGTGTGTAGAGAATAAAAAAGCAATACGTATATAATTGACAAACGTGGGAATTATGGCTGTGCATACGGAAAGTACTAGTATCAATAGTTAGGCCTTCAACGCCCGATTTACTTTTCTTGAAAAATGCACCCAACCGCACTCACGCGTGTCTCACAGCAGACTGATATAGCCGATGTGATGGGTTTTGATGGTATATCAGGCGAAAACAAGAGACCTATTGAACATATTTCGAACTCCAATAGCGCCTTCTGTTACGAGTCTAGTACCACTGGGACTTACTTGAAAGAGGATCGTACGATCCCAAGGGGCTAAATCAAAGAACAAAGGCAACAAGGGAACCAATAGCTAGTCATTGCGCCCCCAACTGACTGCGTAGTATTTTGTCTTATCCAGACGCCTAGTCTAGCAACGTGTGCGACGTCAAATCACGCATAGAGAGGCGATATTTCAGTGCAGACATCTATCCCTCACTTATCTATACTTTAATAGTTTCAGAATCAGTGTGTGATGACGCCGTGACTGCATCGGGTGTGTGTGGACTTGCGAAAGTCCATTTAAACCTCTCCGAAAGCAGACGCACAAACACACACGCAAAGGTCCATTTATAATTGGCCCCTTGAATGACTACGTACGTGAACCAATTCAGTGACGTCAAATTCGAGTTTAAATCTACACATCATATAAAGTTATATTACTATACCTGTGAGTACTTAAAATTCGTTAAGGCGATCCGCCTTATCACATTTGGCTTGTATATTAATTGAGTAAAACAAAAGCCACAAGCCTACGTAACCCCCCCCCCCCCCCCTCCTTCTTTACCACTCTGTGAAATAAATGCTCTTCGACACACTTTAGAACAATGAAGGTTTACATTTTGAGAAGAACAAAAGTAGATTGAAATAATAAAAAAAATGAGTAGCAAAGCAAAACACACCAGAAACTTCTAAGCAAAGATAATTAGATCAGAGCAACACAAAGTTAAAGTCTCCTAACAACTTTGCAAAAAAAGTTACAAAAAGGTGCAGACGTAAATTTTTTTGCAAAACGGTGAAATAAACAAAAAAGGCTCCATGGAATACCAGACTTCCAACTAAACTCAACTGAAGGACGATCAATCGAGAAAATAATAATAACAGTGAACTAGCAACAAAAAGAGGTGGAAACAAATATTCCCCCCAATCATGTACGTCATATATATATATATATATATATATATATATACGTCTGCCAGCCTGACAACCACGAGCCAAATGGATTACGCTCAGTAGCAAAAAAATAAAACAGGAAACTCACCTTCATTTCGTGCCGAAAAAGCCGAAGCATTCGGAGATGGACGAAATGAGCTAAAAGCATCAGCGGCATTGGAGAAAGATAAATCTGGGTAAGAGAGTTTCCTCTGTTTAGCCGGAACACCTATAGGATAGGAGA
>UZAE01001049.1:0-15597 GCA_900617975.1 Rodentolepis nana | reverse complement strand
GGGGGGGGGAAGAGCATTTTGATGGCCCACTACCACCGAAGAAGTGTTGTAAGATCCGGTGAATTTAAAATTAAGAACTTAACACTAAAAATTAACTAAATTTTAATTGATTAATCCGTATTTACGCTTTCATCATAACTTAAAGTTTTGTCAGAATCCATATAATATACGGACGCCGCCTATATCATTAAGTGGACCTGCTAATTCCACCCGTATACTTCCGTAAGTTTTATGCTCGACATAATTTAAGTATTAAAATTATTATCTATTTTAATTGATTGAAAATATACATTACACCTTATTTAATATTTATTAAATGGATAAATCAGTTAGGAGCGAAATTAAAATGAATTCAATTTAAGTAAAATCAGATGAGACATGAGAGGACTCGAGATCAAGAAGCAAAGCGTGAAATGACAAGAGGTAATTGCACTAAATGCCAAAACATGCTTTGTGCTCAGATATCATAGTGATATATTGTAAAGTTTTGGGACGATATAAAAGAACCTCAGAAGATCACAAAGATAATATGCCTGACAGGCTTTATATTTTGCGAATGCAATTGATTTGGTAAACGAAATAGGCACGTTTGTTCAGCCATATTTTAAATCGAGTATCCTAAATTGACTTTATCATGCGATCCGTGGTAGAAAACCCGGATATCACATAGAATGCTAAAATTTCTCTTAATGGAATGGAATTGTATTAGTCTAATCGACCATCAATTTTTAACTTTGGCAGACACGGCACTCTTCTGTTAAGATAATGGAAGTGAGAAAATTCTTCGTAACTTTGTACATTTTGAGCTTTAAGTGTGATCTAATTGCTAAGCGAATGAACAGGTTTGAACTGAAATTTTCTCTCATAAGTATCCTAAGCGGAACATGACATATATATATATATCTTCTATGCAAAAAAAGCATTAGAAAGAGTAAATAACTAAGGTCCAATGGAATATTTTAGGAATTTAAGTTTCTGAACACCAACTTAATGGCCAGTTTACGGCTTCACGTTGAAAATTCAAATTTCATAACGTGTTTCCTCGTTTATTGCTATAATTTTTATTTGAAATCTCCTACGCTTATTGGTCAGTTGCCAAAATAGGGGGCTTGGTCTTGGCGCATCAATTCATCCTGCCTTCCATTGACCAAAAGGGAAATATTATCCTCCACGTTTTGAGCTTTTATCTTGATGGTTTAAATAGCGCTGAAATTGACCCATTGATCATATTAACGTTAAAATACTAAGCTTGCCAAAAAAGTGATCTATTGTACCAAATGTTGAGAGCACTTTTTTATGCCTCCACCAAATTCTTCCACACGTAGCTCTCGTTAAAATATGCCAAAAAACGGATCGGTAGAGTAATATCAAAGCAATAGAGACAAGTTGGACTACTGTTTAAGCCTTATTGGCCTATATTGTCCGTTTCTTTATGAATAACTTTAGCAATTGGTTGACCTTGAAACATGACATTTTGGTTTGAAATGCCAATGACCACTTTCTCTAATGGGAGAGATTCTCGTCTACTATTATTAGTTTAAAATGCAGTTACTAGTAACCCCAAAAGGACATCTATTGATGATGTTTAACTATTAATGAAAATTTAGTAACCTCAGTTTATTTGCAGTACGATCACATTGAGAATAATGCGCTGCCCCTTTTTTCAAACGTGACCGGAAATAAATGCATGATCTAATTTTCATCAGTAGAAATGTAAATTTACTATCTCATCTGTTTACTTCCAATGTTGTTAGTTTTTAAATGCAAAACTTTTTCATACTGTTGGAATACTAGAAAGTTCAGTTTCTGCTGCATTTACTTATTCATCAAAACACACACACACACCCCAATGTCATTTGGCAACAGTAGATTCAGTTAGTGAGTGCGATAAGACACATTATGCAGCCGAGCCTAGACACCTTAATTAACCAAGCACATAGGGCTCTACGTGTGGCCTCCCGCGTACTGATAGGAATGCCCTAGCTAATGCAACGGGGAGAAACTCGGCGTTGTTCGCCACGAAGCAGCAAAATACCTCCTCTCTCTGCCTTGTGCTTTGTTTCATCATCTCTGATTCAAGGAAAAAGGCAGTAGTTGAAAGCTCATCAATTTCAAAGAGCTGTAGAAACTGCGACCGTAATTCACAAAGCGAAAAAGTTAATATGCGGAATATGAAGGAGAATATAGTCATGAAGCAAAAAGAACAGATTTTTGAAAAGCCGGCGTTTAGGTAGTTATCCCCAGGGGACACTATGATAGACTAGTATTTCTTGTCATATTTACGATGGTACGTCAACTGTTATATTATACAAATACTCCTGAACAATACTCATATCTAATTTGACCTAGAATCTAAACAAAGATTATTGTTCAATAGGCAATTATTACTGAAACTGCTTCTAAATTACTGGTTATCTATCAGTATTTCCTAACTGAATGTTATCTTTTTACTAAGCCCCTCCCCCCCCCCCTCCCTCTTTCTATTCATAAGCCCTCAAAATCCCTCTAAATTGGAAGGGAAGTTTTTCCTTTCTCACGGCTGTTACAATGAAATTTCGCACAATTATTCGAGGGAAAACATCTGCTCCTGTTCATAAAAACGGAACATTAACCACCTGCCACTCTTGTGTCGATTTTCCGTAAGTTCCTTAGACGCATAGTTACTTTTTGAACTATTTTAAGTGGATTGGGAAATTTTGATGTTTGTAGAGGAATTTATTAATTATCATAGGAAGTGGAGATGATTTAGTATTTTAAAGTTCTCTGCTATCCGCGTTAATATGAATTTCGGTTTCGTAAATTTTTTACTCAACAAAGGTGTGCTCATTATTAGCCGATCGTTCTAAGGATGTGAGCTTTACAAGCAATGCATGAATTGGAGGGACATTAGAAATTTCATAAGTGACTTTCGATTGATTTTGAAACTCGTATCTGCAAGTGTAATTTTTTCTTCGACTTCTGACCTAGCTGTTTTTACCTGAGCATCGCTTTCGCCATGGCAGCTTTGAAGTTGAGTGACAAGAATGACAGCAAATTAAAGCACGTTCAAGCATTGGAAAGTCTAACTTCTACTTTTAATGTGTGAA
The DNA here is from genome assembly GCA_900617975.1 of Rodentolepis nana. Classification (NCBI taxonomy): domain Eukaryota; kingdom Metazoa; phylum Platyhelminthes; class Cestoda; order Cyclophyllidea; family Hymenolepididae; genus Rodentolepis; species Rodentolepis nana. Next base: position 12,511 of record UZAE01001049.1, on the reverse strand, counting down.
ATTCTTTACAATCACTGGTAAGTTATTTCACAGTTTGGTTTGTTTTAATTCACGTACTCAAAGTTGAATTTACAAGGATTGCTATAAAGATCAAGTGAAATGTCATTTAAGTAAATCAAAAAAAGGTATACACTCAGTCTTGTTGTTTAAGTAAAACAGAAATAAAGCGACTATTCTGGTCCAATAAAATGTTTGATTAAGTTTTCTATTGCAATCATTTTATAAAAATATCTTCCTTTTGTGTCAATGCAGTAGTAAATGACTTTCAACTTTTCAACAAGGATGGACATAATCAACTTTAGTCACTCTAGTAAGCAAAATTAATTAACTCTTTATTAACGTTGGTAATATAATTAATGAAATAACAAGAATCCTGCACTCCAAACGAGACGAATTCGCTTACAATTGATGTTTATCATTCGGAAAATAATCAAGGGGAGTATTAAGATACTTTGTAAATATCATGAACGATTGGGCAAATCATTTCTGCCATTTAAATATATAGACACAAATCGCATTGAAATAATAATTGGAAGCATTTGTAGATTCAAAAACATGACTCTAATTGAATGTAATTTGAGATGTGCATATACTGACGAATTACTTTTAAACCATAGTTGTCATCCCCTGGTTAATTAATATCAAATAGATATTTTTGCAGCTTAATACGCGGTCATTCAACTGAATTTCATTAATTGGGTAAAAATCAAAATTTTAATTCAATTGAATATTTTTTCTCACCAGAAGAATGGATTTGCACAAACGGTAACTCGAAATCATTTTCAGCTTAGAGCAAAAAAAATTGTTAATTGAAAACATTAAAGTGGAATGATATAGATCGCACACCGAACATCCGATATAAATATCAAAATTTTACAAGTAAAAAGGATAAAGTAATTATTTTTAATAAAGTTGTCATACAAATGGAAAGTTGCATTGTTGAAGCTGCACGAATTCAGCACTATTTCTTAACTAAAGACATTTACTTCAGCATGTAACCCACCTGAATATTCTAAAATGCATTTTTTATATAACGCTGCAATTCAAGTTGTCTTTGAGCTTAATATTTCACAATTTTAAATGCGTTCTCAAGCCTTGATCAATACATTTGATTTCTTTCTAACCACGTGACAAGTAGAAATCGATATCCACCAGCTGAGCTGTGTGTGTCCACATAAAAAAATCAATAAATTCCATCTTCGATTGGTAATTACGCCAAAAAATGTATTATTGCTACAAGATACTGTATTAAATTTTTTGTGCACTTGGTATTCGGCAATTAAACACTTTTTTTATGCAGAGCACTCCTGGGATCTTTGCTTGGTGATACTTACTATTTACATACGAAATGGCGCTCATTCATTTCACCTTATGTTTAATTACCGAAATTTTAGTTTCACTTGATTGTCCAATCCAACTTTAAACTTTGATATCTATAAGGGCTTTGTGTTCCATTTAATAATTCTATTAGTTTAAATAAATTGTGTATGCATATAGCCTTACTGACATATTAATTACGGGACATTCAGCCCTAAATTCCAGAAATACAGGTTTCTTTACATGCGCACGTGAAACAAACGAAACGGTTGCTAGTGCTTGTAGCTCCAAATTGTGTGCACCTTACAAGTTGCTCACGCCCTATAGCAGCTTAACGCAACTTAACAAAAACGGCTAAGGTTGCGAAAATGCATCGCAAATGAAAACGAAAATGAAACTCCGTACTAACTGATTCGGGGAATGTCAAATAGTATTGTTTTTTTGAAAACTGGAAGAGGAATAATAATTAGACGTTTTGGCTGTAAAGTAATCAAGTAACCTGGATAAAATGATTGCGGTGAAGAGATTTACAAACGATGTGGCTACTGTGTTTGTTGAAGGTCGGGGAATGAATTTTCAGATCAGTACAAGCAGTGAGCGGAATGGTAGTGAACGAACAGCTGAGCGGCGAGAAAATCAGCTGACTGAATAACTACTTCGTTTTTACCGAATATGTGTTTGAAGTTTGCATCTGTTGAAGTCACAGCACCATTGGATGCAAACAAATGGCGTAACGGTGTGGGATGAAGAAATCTCTTAACGACAAGTGGAAATTAGCTTGGAACACAATAGCAGAATTTTTATCATCATCATCATCAAAACTCCTTAGAGAATTTCAATTGAACGCTTCTATTCTATCGAGGATTGCTGATAGAATTCATAAAATTAACATTATGATTGACTACTTTAAATTTGCCTGAGTATTTATTTGACTTGAACTTGTATCTCGTCGCCTACTTCCTACTAGTCATGGGATAAACAGTTGCCCATACGTCAGCGACTTTCAACCACATGAATCGAGATAAGCAATCAGCTGTCACTAAATCCTAACAAAGTTAAAATAGTATCAATTGAAAAGAGTAAGTCCAAAGGATCACGTGATTTAAAGCTATTAGAAGAAAGTGGGCCGTGATGGCGAAATAAATGAATATATGCATCTTAGAAGGGAAACAAAATTATTGTAACTCCCACCCTACAAATTGTTTTTTGTACTTTAATTCAGTATTGTTTAGGGCAATAGTTATCTCTTCATGTTACCCTCAGTCTACTTAAATAAAATTCATCTTTATGATGGCAGGTGTAAAAAGATGGGGAGATTTTCTATAGGGTTTACAATTGCAGTTGTGATCACCTTGTGGTTTAGAAGTCATTTCCAGAAATTTCGAGAGGTTCTGATTAAGGAATTCATCTCACAAAAATGAGCAAATATACTGCTGTGAATAATTACCACAGATCCGCATTTTTTGTGTGTTCAAGCACAGCCTACCTTTGGTCGTTGAAGGAAGAATTTATTCGAATTTAACCCGTTTACTGATTGACATTTCATCGCAATTTCTAATTAATGAATGTCATGGTTGTTTGGTGCGAATTTAAAGTTGGATACCTTTATAAGTATAAAGCTGACTCACTTAATTATAATTTTCTGTTGCAAAGAAAGAAACATATTCGGCAGGTTAACTTGTTGAAAAGTTACCTAAAAATTGAGAACGAGGTTTGCAAAAGGAGATGACAAAATGATTTATCATAAGTAGCATGGTTATTCCCCTCCCCAGGTCTAAAATTCTCGGTATCTGATAGACATGTCTTTAATAAGAGTTCCCTTTATCGAGCTTTAAAGCTTAAAGGCGATTTAATTTATTTGTATCTACTTTTATATGATATCGATATGTTTGGCCCTATTAGAAGTGAAGAAGAGTTTGTTGGCACTTGTTAGGCAGTCTCACAGCAGACAATAATTGCGAAAAATAATGGATAACAAAAATTGTGAAAAAATTTTTACTCTAATACAAAGGAAAGATAAATAATTTAAATAAAATAACGTGGTATTTATTCCCCAACGAACGCAATATTGGTTGGTTTAGTTTTTCTTTTAAAATTTTAGGCATTTTATTTTATCCAAAGTAAATATACAAATTCAGTACCTCCTCTAGAGGGATTATGAATAGTGGCGCCTGTCAAGCGTAAATAAAAGTGCTTTTCATTAAGTTAAAACTGAATTAAGAACCATTATTTTAGGTTAAATTGAACCATTAAACGCACACCTAGTTTTTGTATTTATCCGAGTTAATTGCTACTCCACAAAATCAGTATTTTGTAAGTATTATCACTTTTGCTTTAAATGTTTCTAATGGTGTAGGGATAATTAGTGTTAGGGTAATTAATGATAAGACGTGACAAAATTCGCGGAGTTGGAATTTAACTTTTATATTTATTCTGACATAAGCAGACGAAATTCAATTGGAAAAAAAGGGGTAGAAGTTAATTTGGTAATTATTTATGAGACGATGCTTTATCCCGAATTTGAGAAAATTTGCGAGGGAGAGTGCACTTTGATTTAATTTTTAATCCACTAGATGCCACTGAGTTGGCTTTGTTTACTACTTGGGTTAAAATTTTAATGTAAGCTTAATATAGATCTTATAAAGAAATAATTATTATGGTAAAGGTTAATATTTAATCAGAATTGCTTGTGGGCTACATTTTGGTTCATTGAGATCTTAATTAGTGCCAAGAGCATTATAATTGGCAATGATATTATTTACAAAAGAGAACTATCGATTCTACTGAACGTAACAAACCCACAGTCGAGAAATTGATCATGCAACCAACCCCGTTGTGAATTTTCAATTAGTTATTTTATATTCAAAACAAATCTAAGATGTTTCCAGGTTTATAGCATATTATGAATTAATTGCATCAAATTAAGGTTGAAAACAAAAGAAAAATAATGCTGAAGATGTGACCAAGATGTCTTGCTCTCTTCCTCCCTTCAGTGCAATAGAATTTTCAAAATCTACACGTCCAATCATCTAATTCCTAATCTCCAATAATATTCGATTATGGTTTAATAAGACGAGGTATAGTAAAGTAATGCGTTTTATATGGGGAATAGTGAGGTATTGAGGCAATCAAAATCTCCCTAAAAATTAAGATTTCCTGTTTCTAGTCTCTTGATCATAGGCTTCTGTGGTATCGACAATCGCCCAGCGCCCTAAAATAAAATGGCTTTCTCCAATTTCTTTGTGAATTAGTGCTTGCGTGTCTGCAAATGCTTATCTTCCGAATAATTTTTAGGGTTGATCAATAACTTTCTGATAGCGGACAAATTTTTTTGCAGTTAATTGTGATGTATTTAACTGAGAATACCATTTATATGCTGTTTTACTTTTAAAATGGTCAATTGAAAACCTATTACTAAATTTCCATATTTTTTGCATGATAAATCTTTCCTGAAAGTAATATGAGGTTAAAAGCATAAATTTTTGAGAGCCGAATTGGTTTTCTCTAATAAAGCAGTGATCTGTTTAATTACAGAAATAAATTGTTACGTTTCAGATTTTAATTGGAAATATTTTATATGGCTCAAGCTTGCATTAGACATCCTCATCCTTCAAACATTATAACCTGGGAATTTGAAGAACTTTCAATAGGGGCTAAGCTCTCAAAGCCTGAAAGTGAAAATTTGTGTCGGATTTTTGTCATCGAGAAAAAGGATTTGCATAAAATTGCGCTCCCGTAAGATCGTACATTGCACGGTCGTCTGATAGTATATGGAAGCGAGATTGGCGTCTTTAGAGTTACTAAAATCATATCCCCTTTTTTAATATTTGCTAACCCGAGTTCACCAGAATTAAGCATCCACGAGGCTCAATATTAGCGAAATTGCTACAAATTATATTCGATTAAATAAAAGACCAAATACACTTTCACTTAAACCCTATTCTGAACTTGATAATTTCGATATTAAAACAAAACATGAAAATTAAATTATCATGGAGATTTCCATTTTTTGCTTACTTTCATTCCTTAAAATCGCAAACGCATAATTTCTTTATAAAGTTGGATATGTAATCTACAAGGCCTATATTAAAAATGTCAAATAAAGTAATGGTTGCTATTTGCTAAAATTAAATATCCCATGACCTTTTGAGAGATTAATTACTCAAGATGAAATGGAGAGCTATTTATGGGAGAATCCAATTGACGCACATTGAATATTGTCGTCATGGGCGGTTTCAGCAGCACAAGTATCAAATCGTAAAAAGGATCTTTAAATCAACTGAATATTGAAAACAACACTAGACCACTTAAGAAATATATGAAATTTCAGTGTTCCTGAACCTCAATTATATTGGGATTTCGGATATTGTGAATTTATTGAACTTCCATATTTGATGCTTCTTTTCCACCAAATTATTTTGTTAGTTTTTATGTTGTCTAACTTTCTACTAAATAATGACTCCTTGTGATAGTACACTTTAATTCTCTTATATGCTTGTACCCATTAGCGAAAAAATATATATATTTGCATAAATACAAAGTCATTTAAACCGATCAAGGGACTTCTTGGAAGAAATTTGATTAAAAGAGCAAAGAGTATGCTGAGCCGCGATCCGTACTTTCACAGGCAAACGTCTTTCAGGCAAAAGGGACAACCAATCAGAATTCCGCTAATTTTCATTGGTCGAGGGAATTTGTCACACTATAACCACTGGAAAATACCGCCACCCCCACCACCACAAACAACCGCTATCACCACCAACAGCTTCAGCACGAATCTTTCATATACTTCTTTCCTATAATGTGCTTAACAAATATTTTGGCGATTTAAATGGTTTATAATCAGTAAGCACTCAGCTACCCAAGTAGAAATGGATTATATTGCCTCAAGGGCTCACGAGCAGTAATGAGCAGATAAAGTTGGAAATATGCCACAAAGAAAAGGATTACTCGCTCCTCAAAATACGTTCCTTGATACTATCGCTACCCGATTTGACGGAACTCGTGAGTTTCGAAAATTATTTATAAAATTATATGTAATAAATTTGTTTCATAGTTTCACTATAAGCATCTCGGTAATGTTTTCTTTTAATATTTCCCCACACAGATGTAGTATGACACAACAGAACGATTGATAATTTTCAGATTTTTAATTGAATCTTACATTTAAATTAAAATAAACTTTGTGGAGTTAGTTCAAATAAATATCTCTCTATTCTTGCATCAGAAATCCAACTTTATAAATTAATTTCAAATTACAGAAGTATTTCTTTTGCATCGTCTTGATATTTCTATTTGACTGCAATCCAAAGGACGCCTTGATGTGTAGTGTGGATAGAATTTACTTTTATTGAATGGAATACTCTGCTTGATACAAAAGCGCTGATGCTCCAGGTTTGGACAATTAGTGAGAATATAATAAATAAACGTATTTCAGTTTTGTGAATTACTCTTTACATAATAAAAAGACCAGTTTAGTAAAGTTATCGGGTGATATTAAATGCATTAATCAGGTTAGATTGCTACTATGGACGGGGTCAAAATTGAAAATTTTCTTAGTGAAAAATGCTTGGTACAATAAAACCTGGACACCAACTCTAAAAAAACATTTAATTTTTTTGAGACAGTACGTACTTTAATGTTTTGTCAAGGTACTGCTCTTAATGCTTTACCGTCGAAATTGCTGAATTCATACCATTTTTGAAGGGATTGGGGGATCCGTAAACTTAATTTTAATTGTTGTTTTCATTTTTTTGATTAGCCGCTTTGCTAAAAAAACCTTTTCCCATTTCAGTTAACACGTGATTTTATGATAAAAGTTAGTATTCTATTAAGTGGTGAACTCACAGGTGATGAGTCAAGGGCGAATTGAAGTATTTTGTTTAATTAATGTTGCTATTAGAGTGGCTGGGACTCGGGCATGCATTTAATTGATATATCCTAAGTCACCTTACCGCGTCTTACATATCAACAAGCTACCAGACACTTTCCGGTTGTGTGACTTCCAAGGTCCACGCGATTAATCAAAGTGTTACAGGTTTTATTTTATTGAAGAGATAATGAAGACATAAAAATGTGCCTAATGGATTCTGCATCGGGCTGTAATATGAAGCTCTTGAATTTAATTTGGTGACAATACGCTTGAATAAACACTGGGATAATAGCTTTTTAAAGACCATCAACGAGGGACTCACCAACTCCGCAAAAGTCTTTAAAATCGAGAATTTTTCTGAATTTAAAATATTATTGAAAAATTAATATTTAAGAACTGCTAAGATTGATTTTAATCAAAGTTTATCACACAAGACATGAAAATGGAGCATTCAACTCAACTAAAAATAATTGAATTGGAACTTCTAGCTGATTCAAATGCCTTCACGTAATGGAAGAGCCAAGACTTTTGTATTATTGTGATTATTAATGAGATGAAATAATCAAAACTTGTTCGATGCTCTTTAAAATGAGCTGAAATTTCAAGTTTTAGAATCTGTAGCACATATTGTATCGTGTGGCAATAAGAAACTGGTCGAATGAAAAGTCCAAGTCCAAATAATAGCAAATAGAAAAATAAAAATTTATCCAACATCAGCAATAGCTGATAAATAAATAATTATATATATATATATATATGTACTGTTTAATATTGCATAAACTTAAGACCACTAAACAAGTTAATCGTATAAATGAGAAATTAATACTTAGAGAATTTTATTTTTTACCTGATGCACAAATAGAAAAAAATAGCGCATCTATTAAAAATCTTGAAAACAAATCACCAAAACGTAACTTTGAATATGCCCCTGGGGCACTGATTTGATGACAAATTTACTCACTTTGTATTTACCTAAGCTTCCCGTTTTTTGCTAACTTGAATATATATACATTTTTATACATTCATTTAGCTTATTTATTCCCAACGCTTTTATTCACCATACACTACAAAAGGGGACTCGTTAACGATACCTTTGTAAGTTGACCAAGTGCTAAATTAAATAAAATTTAGTTTACCTCATCTATATTATTAGAATTAATAGTAGCAGTAGTATTCCTGTTCAAGTGAAAAGGACTTTCACCAATTTTGACCACAATAGTGTCTTCAATTTAATGATAGTGTAAGCTGTCTCCTTCCTCCCTCTCCATTATTCTAACCACTCATAATTTACGTCCTGGGTCTTCCAGTGATTTGAGTGTAAATCTCATTAACAGCATGTTTACCAGTTCATGCTAGCGAGTTGTCCATCTTGTCCAGTGTTGATAGGTCTGTGTGAAAGTCTTGCTCGCAAATTTATAATTTTGAAGAATTGGAATTTAAATACGCCGTTTGATTTTAATTATAATTTTTTGACAATTTTGTTTACCCGTTTCTACGCATAGACTAAGGGTAAATATTAGTAGCTACAAGGCAAATAAATAGCAATTCTTTTTAATTACACCTAGAGAGTTTTAGAATTTTGACAATTTCGATAACATCCTGCTAAAATTACTCTATGTCAGTCTTGTTTTTTGATATATGTCCTTCAAAAGAAGATGACAGATGCTTACTTCAAGTATTTCTAGATGATTGTATTACTGTCAGTTCTCAGAGCAATGCAGAATCGTTGACAAGTCGTAATTGTAGGGATAACATCTTTGAAACGAAGGAAGAAATAGGAGTATTTAAAGCCTAAATAAAGTGAACCCTAAACAACCGTCTAAAATTGGCATATTTCAATGCCGCTATTTTATAAATTGATTGCTGCTTTCGGAATGATTATTTTAACCGAATGGTTTAACAAACTCATCATCTTTTTAAGGTTATTCGTGGGTATACGATATAAGCAATTAGTTAAACGCAGGAACACCATTTAATTTAGTTGAAAGGAAATTTAATGATCATATTTGATGAGTATAATTTAAAGAAAGCAAAAACTTGAATATTGACCGACATGTTGTTTTACTACAGTAACCTGATTCATCGCAATTAATTACCATTTTTTACGAATTTGATTTACAGCCCTATAAATTATATTTTATTTTTCAACTTTTTAATTCACAACTACCTTTTAGTTTTCTTACTTATTTTCTTAGAAATTCTTGCAATAAAAGTAGAAGTATGTGCTTTTTGAATGAGCACAATTGATATCTGAATGCTTTTTTGAAGTTCCTGATTTTGTCATTGAAAATAAATATTTTGAGTGAAGTTAAAGGTGAATTATGACAAACATTTGCCTTCGTAGCAATTAAAGAATTTCTTTATATCTGGTTTTTACTTTTAAAAGCATTGCAACAATATTGGTAGCGTAGATTACATTAATCTTCTATTTAGTCATATAGGGCATCTTTTAAATTTTTTCTTGCTGTTTATGTATAAACAAAATTATTTTTAATAAAAATTTTATTAATTGCAAAAGAACATATTATAATTAGGACCGTAGTTTCGGGAAATTCGGAAATCGTAAGTGTTTACCGCTACTTCTCAAAAGATTTCGTAAATTGGAGAAAAGCAAAATTTTGATAATATGGCCACTTACCCTTTAAATGTGCCAGATAAATAGAAAAACATGACAAATATGAAATCTTTCTGTGTATTTCAAGTAATAGTTAACCAAAGCGTTTACGAATGTTCAGCTCAAGTTTTTTTCCATTGACTTTTATTTGTGCTAATTCTCAAGTTTACAGAAACTAGAATATAGTCATTTGTCGAATGAAAGCGAATTATACCGTCATATTAAGAAAAAAAGGTATATATATATGTGTATATAAGGTTTTCATTTAACCAGGACCACTCAAAATGACTGAAGGCCAAATTAGTTTCAGTCCAAAAGTCTTAGAAGGCCCAATAAGGAAAGCATCCCAAGCACTTAATATAAGCAGTGGGAGAGTGCCTAATAGCTTCTGTGACAAGGAACACACCCTGCCATCGATGATGTTTGTCAAAAAGAATAGGTTGAATTGGACGCCCTGATAGACATCAAACCCGTGATCATTGCCTCACAGACACAACAATAAAAATGGCCTTGTTACACCACCCCCCCCCCTTAATGACATGTGATTCACTAGGCTTCAGGGTAAATAAGTTGTTCATTCAGATAAGCCAGTCTAAATAAAGTAAAGCCATAGCTTATCTCTCATCAATGATTAATGCTTTCTGATAAAATTGAAATGACCCAAAAGAGTACTCAAAACTCCGTTTCTTCACAATTTTATAGACAGCAATTTCGTGCTGGGGAACGCTCAAGTAAAGGAATACCCAATTGTTTACTGTTCGGATGGATTTGTGGAATTGACTGGATTTGGTAGATCCCAGATCATGTCCAGATCTTGTAGCTGCGCCTTCCTCTGGGGTCCGAATACAACGGAGGCTGCAAAGGACAGCATTTGGTCCGCGCTTAAAGTTCACACTGAACTCAAAATTGAAGTAATCTTCCACAAAAAGAGTGGTTAGTGGATTTAGTTCTTGCCTCTCTCTATCTCATCATAAAAATTCATTTGCCTCTTTAGCCTTGGGATTTGCCAGTAATCATATCCCTCACGTCACCCCCCACCCCCACCAATTTCATGCCAGAATTATATCTAATGGAGAGGATTTATTAGCTCTTCTCAGTTAATGCTTTATGAGGTCCGACTGGTTTGAGCACTCACTCACATTATAGCAGATTTGGCTCCTAACTATCTGTCATTCTCATCCAATCGAGGTAATTTCATTTTGATCACTTCGTTCGTTTTTCCAATGGACACAATATGCAAATCATACAAATTCATGGTGCTGTATATCAAGTGGTAGGCGTTTTGATAGTTATCACTAATCCTTTAGTTGTCTCAGGCTTCAAAGAGAGAAGGAGAAACATCAAAGTGAAAAAAATCGAGAGGGGGGGGGGGGAACATAAGAGTGCTTCAAAGATGCAAAAGAAACAGACAGACAGAGAAAAGGTAAGATGAGTACTGCGTAAGGGGTTGAATATGACATGCAGTGGGGTCATGGTAGCTTGAGGTCAGAAGTCAACTGCCAGTCAATAGACTTTTTTGCCGCAAGAGTATACGTTGCCCAGGGTACACCACGTGGAGGCAAGTCTACCGCGCACCCCTTAATCTAAACATCTAAACATCAAAACCATCTTTGCTGTTTCTGATAAATAACTTGATTCATCGAATTTGCGTTCTTATCACTGCCCTCGAGATGTTTATGTTAACACACTAAAACATTTTAGTGCCAACTTCTCCGTGCTGAAAACAATTGACAGTTGCCTTAATAGAATGTCCCACATTGGGATGGGGGGAACTATGCAGGTAAATAATTGGTCTTAGTGTTGTCCGTGTGTAGGATTCTAATGATTGTTTACGAGTACTTGAGAACCACAAGTCCAGACAGAAAGAATGTGCCTCTCTCTCTGCTCTCAACCAAACTAGAATTCCTGACTTTTTTGACTTTATTGAGCAGTAAATTTAGCTATTTTAACTTACATTAGTTAACTTTCCATCATTTAGATCCCATTTCATTTCCCTAAGCCTCTTGAAAGGCACATGAATGCGAGGTTCTATTTTTTTCTCACTTAAGTGGAAGTCGGCAAGTTAAGTAGCCGACGGTGGAAAAGTTAGTGTTTGGAGAACGAAAAGTCGTATTGCTTGAAGTCTTGGGAAACAGTGTCTTCATTTTTTTCACTCTGTTGTTCATCCATATTTTCCCCATTTCCAGCTCCTCCGTTGCACTTGGAGCTGATGCCGCCATTGTTAACTCCAATGAAAATCTCTTTTGTTAATGGAGTTCATTATTGTTTGCTAATTCAATATATATGAAGGCCTATCCTGTTAAAATTTTAAATATCAATACATTGACATTTACAGTAGTAGTGAGGGAAGAGGGAGAGGGGAATTCAACACCTCCAATGAAAATATGAAGGATTGTAGAGGGGACGATCAAAGACATTTATTTATTTTATTTATATCAAATGGCAGGCGTTTTGATAGTTATCATTAGCCCTGGAGCTGACATCAAAGTGACAAAAAGTCGAGAGGGGGAACAGAAGAGTGATTCACAGATGTAAAAGAGACAGACAGACAGACACAAAGGCATAAAAAGGTAAGATGAGTACTGTGAAAGGGGTTGAGTATGACATATAGTCGGGCCATAGTAGTTTGAAGTCATAAGTCAACTGCCGATCAATAGACCTTTTTGCTGTATAAGTATACATTGCCCAGGGTGCACCACGTGGAGGTA
>UZAE01001048.1:0-15599 GCA_900617975.1 Rodentolepis nana | reverse complement strand
AACGTTCATTTCACCAGATGGGACTACAATGACACAAACCTAGCTGGAATGGAAATCGAAGACATGCAAAACACCAACAATCTAGAACTTATTTGCAGCAATGAGGATCCGGCTACATATTTGCACTTCAATGGAACCCGAAGAACACCTGACTTACTCCTGGCTTCAAGCGACATCCGCGAGCAAACACGCCGCAAAATAATTGACCATCCTGGATCTGGTCACAAACCAGTCATTGCTAGTATTATTTTCGGTAGCAAAAGCATGACAAAGCATGTGTCAATAAGGCTATCATGGAACTTCAAGAAGGCTGGCTTGCCTGGATTCACAAACCTTTTAGTGAATGAGCTACCCACAATCCCTTCAAATTCAACCAACATTCTCATCAACTTTGCAACTAAATCGCGTATATTATTATTAGATGAACAAAGAAAACTATTCACTGAGTCGAGACTAAAAACTCTCAAGTTTTTTGGTCTAAACACCTTGAGGAATCGAAAAGAAATCGGGACGCCTTTCTCAACACTGAGGATCAGACTGGAAGAACGGAAGACGTACAAGCCTAGAGAAGGCAGTCAGCTGTCCTAAGACAAGGCATCCTACAAGCTAATCTCAAATATCAACTATCAAAGTTATAGCCGACGCACTTTCAAATTCCTGGATAAACACTAAAACAACAGGAAAAGACACAAGAAAGAACCAATACGTTTCAAATCAAACTGCTTACCACAAACCACGAAATAGCTAACTGCTTTGCAAGGTTCTATTCCTACAAGCAAAAGAAAATTATTCTGCCAGAAAATCTTCAAGAGATTTGAAGATAAAAGAAGGACAGTTTGGCGAAATTATGGAAGTCAAAGCAACACCAAATAATGTACTTACTGAACCATTCAGACCTTGCAAACTTAATGCTGCGATAAAACAGCTCACAAGCGCGTTCGCTTAACTTATGTAAAGCATAGTTAGCAGGAGACTGATATGGTTCTTTGAGGTTAGGAGTGAACAAGCAGGTTTGTTCCTTGAGACCAACAATATTATTATCAATGAACAAGCAGTTTTTAGGTCAAACGAACCAACAAGTAGCCACTTTCTCCTAACACATCAAAATGCTCTTGATACAAAAAATACTCTTACGCTCTTTTCGTCGATTTCAAATCCGCAAATGACTTAGTATAGAAAGAGGAGCTAATTCTAAAACTGGCAAAGTTTGCCTTCTGAGAAATAAATACGAGTCTCCGCTACTTTCATTAACCCAATGTTAGGCATTCCTTTACCATGAGTACATGGCAAATTTCTTGTCGCCAAGAGGGTGGGCAAATGTATACATATCTTGAAATGGTCAATAGTATTGTTCACGCAGCCATTCAGAATATATTGCAGGTAAGTCTTTGCTGTTTAACGACCTTAGCTGTTCTGTTTCACATCATGTCTACTAATGTAACGAGCGTTCCAAAATTGTAAGAATTTTGAAATTTCCAATGAAAAAGATATTAATGTTAGTACTGTTAATACTACTGATCGTCATGCTGGTTCTGATTAAGTTTCTTGCGTGTGCAATTTACCCACATCATAAAAACAGAAAAAATGTATTCTCTGCGATTTATCTGTTTTCTTCTATAGCTCAACTGTTTTTTAACTAGTTCTGAGTGCCGAGTTCAAGGTTTGAGAAATTGCTACAGAGATTTCGGAGTCAGTCAGGCTTTACTAGTGTAAGTGCCTGTTGACGTTAATGAATTGAGCCCTGTAAGGTCAGAATTATCATTGTCCTTTTACGCTCAAAATTCACTGCAATGGCAAACGTTGGCAAAGTTAATTTAGCCAGCTTTTATTGAATTATCTAATAATAATATTATCGGATTCACAAATTCTTTGATTTGCTTTTATATGTTATCGTCAGTCGATTTACTGAAGGTCATTAAATGAACATCAATTTTAAAAGTCAAAATGGGATTTAAATTTAAACAGTGAAGTAAAACATGAAGTACCAATGCCAAAATATAACTAAAATACTTGTTAATTCGTACTACTATACATTCATGCTTGAAGAAAACTATTGACTTGAAAGCCTTTGGTTCCCACTGTGTTTTAAAAATCGCAATTGACATTTTAACAAAGTGAACTTAAAAATAACCACAGTAGTACAAATACGTTTTAACAATTTAGTGTTTTTGTATGTTAATAGTGGTATAATACAACACAATTGTCATAAAAAATAAAGAAATTTTTTATCGTGACAAGTTTGACATTTTCGGGTTTATGCAGGAAATTGCAATAATGAAACCTATTGAATAGGATCTTCCTTCCTTAGCATTATATTTCTACTCATTTCATGTTGTAGCGTGGTAGTAATTAAATTTAAAGAAGTACAGCACGCAGAATTTGAACCTGACTGTCTAAATATGCAATGATTAGATACTAATGCTATTAATTTAATATTTAACTCATCGAAAATATTTTAATATTTGTTTACGCGAATGTGTTTTGAAAATAGATGCATTAATTCATCCGGATATTTGATTTAACCGCATATTTAAATTTATTGATGATCTGTGTTAAGCAGCCAATAATCCCAATGATTTATTTTTCTCATTTTTTGAATATCGTTTATTGATTAAAAAATAACTAATGTCATTCGAAATTTGATACTTCTAAAGCTCCAACGTGACTTCACAATCAATCTAAAATGAACTATTGGATAAGCACAACAATATGCCATTTCTAAGAGTGTAAACACAACAAGATAACTTACACTTTTTAATATTAGGCTGAGTTTGAACATTATAATTTATGCATATATAAATAAACTTGAAAACGGGGAACCGATGTGCTAAATTAAATTCTCTCACGGATGTCATAAACTGGCAAGTTTGAATAAACATTTCAATCTTCTCAAATCTATGTTAAAATGTGAACAAGAACTGGTTTAATTTTTTTTATGAAGTAATATAGTACATTTCGGAAAATGCTCTTGTTATTTCAACTTAGAGGAAAGATATAATTCGGATTTATTTAACAGTTACAATTTTTTCGTTAATGGGATTTGAAAATAGACAAATATAAAGTTAATTTTGAACATAAACATATATATATATATATATATATGAGAAGTAGTTTTTGTAATATTTATCCTAAAAAAGTTAACAAATTTTGATTGAATTTAAACTTAAAATATAAAAAAAAATTTATCCATTATGAAATTGTGGTATTTGATTTTAGGATGGAATGGAGTGTGTTGGATGGCAATTTTGTTCCAATTCTAGAGAGTTAGATGTTTCGTTTTTGAATTGTTACCAATATTCACAGCTCAAAAAAGCGATTTCAAATTGAATATTTTTTTATTTGAAATGAGAGGGTTTATGATATTTATCATTAGCCCTTAAACTTTGACTTCAGCTTCGCCCAATGGGTAATGATATTTATCATTAGCCCTTAAACTTTGACTTCAGCTTCGCCCAATGGGGGGGGTACATTTATAGCAGTTTACTAGATACCTTCTTGCTTCACAGTATCTCTGGATTTTCGGCGTTATCTTAAGAGCTGGACATCGTATCAGGTGGGTCTTCCCCATTTCCTTCTAAAGATTACATAATGGTCATGTGAGTTGAGTGAATACTTCCAATCTGTGAAGGTGTTTTGCCAAGAAATTGGGTCCTGTACGTAGTCTAAACTCAGCTGGTAGAGTTTTTTACTTTTGTTTACCTCAGCTGTTTTGGGTTTCACTCTGCTTCCAATTGTGTTTATTGATGATTGTGAGTCTGCCAGTATCACCACTTTGGTGCATTTTGTATTCAGGAAACATAATTTGCTTAGTGCTAACCTTATGGCCTCTATTTCTCCTTCGAAAGCGGATCTATTGTGTCCCGGTGCTGCGTAGCAAGAGAAGATTTCGGAATAGACACCTGCACCGACGTTTGCTATGTATGACTTATCAGTAAAAACTTGGAGCCATTGATCTGCAGGATAGTTAACATTGATTGTCTTAATTGCCAGTGAGGGCATTTGTTCTGGAGGGGTGTTTGATTTCCTAAGTAGTCTAGCAGTTGGTACACCACGCTTCATTATTGTCTGCTAATGCATTCATAGGTAGAATGAGTGTTTTTGTTTTTTCATAAATTTGTAATGATTGCTTCAGTTCTATGGCTTTCTGGATAAGATCGGATTACGAACTCAGATGTCGTGGTCTATCCTCATAAGTACTGAAGAATTTGTCCATGGAAATGCGCAGTAGCTTCTCATAGAGGTTCAAGAGCTTCTCTTTGATAAGAGGACATATTTTGATACTCCCTGTAACCAGGCAAATCGCATCAATGGTGTTTATTTTGTCCACTTGTAATTAGACGTAATGCTTGTTTGTGTGCCTTCTCGAGAGGTTTGAGAGTCACCTCTGTAGCTGAAATGAGTGGCTCACAGCAACAAAACGTTTTGACAGAACAAACATCTTGTAAGTAGTGTTGAGAGTTGAGCGTGCACAGCCCATTCGATACCAGCATGACGCTTCATCACTTTCAGTCTATTGGAGATTCGTTTTGCTATTTTAGCAATGTGACTTTTTCACGTTAGCTTTGTGTCTAACGTCATTCCGAGATATGTGAACTAATTGGTTTTTCTAGGGTAGTATCCTTGTACCTTAGTAGCGGGTGTATGCTTTGACAAGCCAAAGAAAATGTCTGGTATGCAGTTTTTGCGGTGTTGATTGTCATTCCATTATTGTCACACAAGTTTCCAAGTAGTTTAAGGGCACCATTTAGGCACATTCAGTCCTCTCCTGAACGTTTTTCTAAAGGGCGGAATACCATGGAACAAGAAAATCTGCATAAAGATTCTGCTAATATAGCTCCATCTGTTAGAATAGGCGTTGAAGTCCCATTACACTACTGTTTTGCGTGAAAAAATCAGAAATTCAAAGTTTGATCTATTCTGGGGTGGATTTTAGATTGCATAAATCTTAAAGTGGTTTTAACAAGTTTTAACCTGGGAAGTGGTAGTATTTCAGTTTGCCATCCGAAAGCTTTGCTTCCATAATTTTGAACATAGTCATGTAGGATTTTCTGATATTGGATCTTTTTGTCCTCATACGTCCCACCAGCATTTCACTGGAGGATCTGAATGCGTAGTAATTTCACTTATAGCCTTGTTTCAAGCTAATCATAATAAATAGAAGTCTAAATGACGATAGATATACATTTTTGCCGTAGGAGGTTACGTTGCCCTGGTTGCCCCACGTAGTGGTAGGTCTATCGCCATCCCCATACGAATCAGAGTAAATTTCAAGAGTTAGTATAGCAAAGACGATTTTGCGTGCCTTGCCAACATTTTGACTAACAATAATTCCTTCACCGCTTTCAAATAATCAGTATTACAATACGGCCTCCAAGATAATGACAACTTAGTTCAATATGATATCCGACATATAAAGCCTATTAGAGTACAAGAACAAAATAATGGGTGTAAAGCTCTAAAGGAAAGAAGTATGAATGAATGCAAACAACGGGCGACTTTTAACTGAAATTGCAAAATGGTAATGTCAATCATATTGTTAATTAAGGCAGAGATGGAAATATTGAGGATGTTATTTGAATTATTTTGCGATTTGTGTATTGATCGAAACTGCAAAGTTATTAATCAAGAGGAAATAGTTAAACCTCAGTAACTTCATCTTGTGGCACGTCAATTTTCAACTGCAATTTGTGAAATTTGTTTTAAAATATAACAGACCAATATCAAATGTTAGTAATGGACACTAGAAATCATTTTTAAACATAAAAAGGTTTTGCCAACATTTGAGCTAGAGTCATTTTTTTATTTCAGCTATAACATTGCAAAAATCGAGATCAAAGTCTTTTATGAATATAAAGAATATCGAAAAAAATATTGTCTTTAAATGCAAATAATTGCAACTCCTCATATATATAAAATATGCTATAATATGCTATGGATCGGTCCTCTTTTTTTAAAACAGCATTTATATCATAATATCGTTTTTCTATGGTAATGTTACTATTTGGTCTGATGCTAGAATGCGGGCATACGAAATGAAGTCTTTCTAGTACGAAAAGACATGGGTATCGCCAAGAAAAGGCATATTTTTTGACAGAAGAATGTTTATTGTTTGCTGTCAAAAGGAGAATATTCATATTTAAAAATTGAAATCTTACGTTCTGGAAGAGCATTGGACTATGTGATTTGGGTATTGAAAAGAACACAGCGAGACTTAATGCAAAGATATTCTTTAATTCTTCATTCTTTAAGAGGCTGGATCTATTGTTTGATAAAATCCTCAAATGTTCTATACGGTTTTCGAAACACCCTATCTATAATGATGTCGTCTTGATGATATATATGATAAGACTTATTATTTGACAGTCTTTTCCACATTAAGCATTAACAATTATTGTGGTTATGTGCCTTTGCGCGCCAAATTTGAAATCTAATACGGGAATTTGCCTTTAGCTTCGGTGGTCGAATTGTAAAAAAATATGTGCCGATTGATATGCGCAAACTGCCTGATTCACGAATAAAGCCGCCTTAATTTGTGCATCCACGCAAAATGCCATATAGCATCACGATGAACTCAGTCAACAAGTATTGCATGCGTTGCCATTATATATCAATATATATTCTTTGACTGACTCATTTATTAAAAAGACTTGTTTAAAAGAGTCATAATTCGCTTCTCTGTGATAAAATCACCAAAGACATTTATCCTTTAATTTCCAGTGTACTGACTACATAGCAGAGAACTAATGAATTACTCAGTTTGGATTATTAAAATTGTTTAAATATGGAAAAAGGGTATCTCGGTGACTTTTCCGAGCTGGATAATATATTGATTACCAAAAGTCTGCACTTCAAAAAACAAATGAATCAGTTATACATATTTGCACGTCATTTCAGAGTAAAGCTGGTTAATGAAGCTTTTTATTATTTCAAATTTAAACGGTCAATAATCAAGAGTTTTTTTTCAAACAAGATATTTGTCTATAATTGTTTTGGAATAAGTGATAATTTTTCTTTTGACCTAAATTTGCCTTTGATAAAATTGCGAATGCTAAAAAAATTGTAAGAGAGAGTGATCTAAAAATTTGGTTAGATGTACAATTGATTTGAATTTAAAATAACACTTAATGTGGCAGCAAATCACTAAATGATTTGAAAGCTTAATCAATCTTAAAATGACATTAATAATATACGTCACTCAAGCCATAAATTGGGCAGCAAATGAAATGCTTTGACTTTGAACAGAAACGAAGACATTGGATTTTTTATTTAGATATTAAACAATCAACTGATTGATGGCTGTTGAAATAAGTTTAAATATGGGAAACATAAATTTGAGAAATAAAATAATTATATAAAAATAATTGACAGTCTTTTATTATAAATCGTTTATGACATTAATTTTATTATTACAGAGGGACATTGCTCAAATTTGAAAAATCCCATGATATGTTAAAACTTAAAATTTTATCCATATATAGTAATTATTCAATCATTTTCTGAATTTGATGATTGACGAGAAACATACGGGTTTTGTCAATAAAAATACATTTACTTCTAATTTCAGCAATGTGTTTGCTTGTTGAAGTTAAACACAACGCTTTTAGAGGAACCTCTTCGTGGCTTAAACATGATTTTGTTTTATGCATTTATTTTTGACAATTTCAATTCACTTATTGATTAAACAGAAATTTAGAATGAGTAAAATGTAAATAACATCTGGTTATTTTGAGAAATTCAATAAAATTCTGGAAGATTATTATATTCACTCTGCGAGTGTAACGCATTATTAAGTGTTACATTTTTTTGGTGCTAATGTCATAATTGTCATTCATCTCATTTAAAAAAACAAACTCACTTATTACTTGCTTACAACATTACGTTTGAGAATAAATAACTGCTATACACGATTTTAAGTAGAAAAGGAATTTCATTATTTTATTACTAGAATAATACAGATAATGAAACAATCAATGAATTAAAATAATTTATTTCACGATTTTTTACTAATAAACTTATAGTTTACGTAGTGATGGCAAATTCACATAAAACCTCGGGCACATTGAAGGAGTAAATAAAAAAAGATTTATTACATTTTGTCAATGTTATAAGTTTAAGTCAAATAATGTAACTTTGAAAACCCCAAACATGTTAACTTTAGCTGCATTTAGCTTAAGGCAGGGCCATCTTTTAAAATGACGAAAAATGAGATTTTGAAAGTAAAATATAATTTCCCATGCAGAAAATCTCCTTTATTTGTGCGAGCATGCAAAGAAACTTACAATCTTTGCAATGCCACTCAGGTTATGTCGAAAAATATGTAAAGTCATAAATTTCAATTCACATTTGTCCACTTGGTTGTCTGAATTGAAGATAATGTCAGAAACTATTTCTGGGCGATCGGTCCCTCTTTCAACATCGGAATGGTTACACAGGCAACCTATATTTCCATTTAAAATGGCGGAACGATTTCTAGACTAAATTGACAACTCTATATCCTGTAAAGAGGAAACGCCATTGAATACATTTGTCATGTTAGTAAAGTGCAAAAATTAACACTTGTGTTAAATGGTTATTATATTTAAAGCTGTCAATATTGATAATTCTTTTGATATTCTGAGAATAGAATTCATTTTTCTTGGCTCTTCAGCACGTAATTCTTTTAATTTGTGCGAAGAAAATTTGAATGAATGTTTGAATTTAAAAGTTATATATAAGACCACATGAAGATTGGCAAAATATGTGTTTTCTTCTTAATAAAATCTTAAACCTTCCTCAAAACAAATTGTGCTAATAAAATATGATTTCTTCAATTTAGACACATTTACAATAAAAATAGCATGCGATAGAGTTTTGACAAACGAAGTGATCACTTCATCCAAATCGAAGCGTCTTTATGCTAGTAACTTAAAATCAAAACACCCCTGATCAAATCATTATAATGCTTGAACACTAGTATGGCCGCTGATATATTAGTTGATGAATAATATTGTACGAATTAGGAAGCAATGCTATCAGATGGTGTTTTAACAAGACATTATGTTACAAATTTTGTGATAATAATGGTGCAAACGAAATGAGTTTTATTAAGGTATTAGACAAGGTTAAAATCCTCAATTCAATATATGTCGAACGATAATTCTCACATTAAATAGTCTTTAAAGCAATCTCGAGAAGAACATATTATTGCAATCTATTGGAATTTATTAATAAAGAAGCCGATGTTTAAAGAAAAGTTTCAATAATTTTTTGCCAATTGGGAAAACGTGACAGTTGAAAATCCGAGATGTTGATTAATATGAGAAGACACAAATTGACAAAGTGTGATATGTATTATCATCAGCATACTCGCATTTCTAAGAGAGGAAAAATTGATATTAACATTCTTATAACAAATAAAAATTCCTGTGGTCATTTCTACTAACCAGAGGTGTAAGAATAAATTTAATCGTAAAATATTTTGACTTAGTGAATATTGTACATATATATATATATATATATATATATATATATATATATAATGGAGATATATATATATATATATATATATATATATATATATATATAGAATGAAGAGATATAGAATAGATAGATATAGATAGAAAAGATAACTCACAAATTTATTTGACGTTTACTGCTTTCAATTTGAAAGTGACCGGAGATGAAAGTAAAACAATTTGGTCCATTAATCGAGTTTAATTAAACGTATTCCATGCAAAAAATCTGCACCCTTAAGCTGTTCAGGCACCTTATGTGAATCAGGAAACGTTTGCAAAATCTGCTGTACAGATGACCAATTAAAAGCGAGAGTCAGTGTTTTCGAAACTCTCTGCAGTGCAATTTTCCTTACTTGGTGTCATATCAACCCATCTCAATTAGGTCTGTAAATGTACGATTTTGTATTAAACTCAATACACCGGAAACCAAACTTGTTTTGGAAAATCGAAAAGAAATTGTGCATAAATTATAGTTGAGATGATGGAAGGCTTGATGTACTCTGTAAAGCTTGTCAAAATAAAGAAAATATTATCTATTGAAGAAAATGTTTCATAAATTATGCAGCGATTATTCACTCAATTGAACATTTCCAATTGTTTTATTTAAAACTGTCATTAGTGTTTAAGTGAAAAGAAAAAGCAAAATTGTTATATACAAATGCCCCAGCTATTTGCAGGAGTTTGAGATTGTGAAATTCAACAGATTTGACGAATTCTCATAAATTGGCCATTCGCAATTAATATAACAGACATTTTCACAATTAGTAAAATCGATCATTTCGAAAACGTTTTTTTCAATTTTCCTAAAATAACTTCTTGTTGTTATCTTATTTTACTCATGAAAACAGCCTCAGTTGTGGTTGACACTGTCGCACGGAGTCGAAACCATATGTAAACTTCTTTGCCCTTTGAAATAAGTCGGATATTGTTTCGTTCACGAGCATTTAGCATTTTGGTCAAATACGTTTTTGGCTCAATAACATCAAATTCAGATTAAATGTAAACATTAGTTATCCTGAAAATTCGCTACATTATGGAAAATTGTTTCCAAGCACAAACCTTTTCAACTTTTATATTGAATCATAAATTGTTGTCAAAAGGCCTCGCGTTAAATCAAAACAGGTGATTGTGTATATCTGTCTTTCAAAAACCTCGTTTTATGCGTTTAATATCTAACTTCAATCTGTCAGCTTGGCATAAAATATGGTTTAATCAAATACACCTAATTGAAATTTTCAGTATACGAGCATAATGGATCATTTGCTGCAACTTATTAGTTGACTGCAATTTAAACTGCAAATAAACTATGTAGACGTATTGATTTCGTCACTCTCCAATCAATAAAGTATGGATGGGATACAAATTGAATTTTCAGTCATACTTATAATATTCTAGCCAATCAATTTTATCTTGGCGTTTTAATGATGTAAATCCATCTTTAGGCAAATCATTATTTACCAAACAGACTTCCGAAATGTAAAATTGATTTAAACTCATCAATCGACTGAGAGAGTATCCAATCAACTTGCAGATTTTTACTAGAGTTCGAAAATTCTCTTGTCGATATAATTGAAGAACGTTATTATTTCGAATGTATTCATGATAAGCTAAATTGTTTTTAAACTGCTCATTACCAAGTGAATCTATTGTGCTACAATTATTAAACACCCTTTTACTAATTTTTAATTATTGAAACTTTAATTTCATCAGGCAATGTTTGATAAAATAGCCCAATGGATGCAATGCTGCGTGGAAATAAAGTTTTCAAAGGGCCAATCAAAACGAACGATAAATAAAATACTAATGTTGAGCAATACATCATAATTTTTCATCATTTTTTGTCCATTTCGGGAAAATTTTTGATTAAACCCAACTCAGTAATGACATTATATTGCCCAACTATTTGATGCATTTGTATTGAGGTGTCATATTCACTTTTCAAAGAAGCTATCTTTTAGGACCCATGAGTTTGATCAAGATTTTAGGTCCTACATTTTATTGCATTAAGAGATGTGCATAAATTGGCTGGATGCAATAAAAATAAATGATGACCTAATTTTGCATTTAGCTTAGTAGCCCAAGGACAACATTTTACTTATATCATAGTGCTGCATAGTCATAATCACGACATGCAATAAGGCAATTGTTAAATTAAAATAAACAGCAAAACTATTGATTGTCAAAAGGGTCTTAATTTGTTCGAGTTAAATTTTGGATATATTTTCATTTAAGGAGCGCATTAGTTCATGTCATTCTGTGCTAGGAATTAGTATTTATAGTCGATACCAACTCTTGCTTCAAGTTTCTTTAAATTGGTTATATTCTTTGCCACTGATGCAAGCATATGCTCAAATTACCCAATTTTATATTAATTAATGTATTCTTCTCAAACTCAGTTCATTATAATAGTATTTGCAAAAGATTGTGACTATGCAGCACTTCTTGATTTTGGAGGTCGTTTTATTATTTTTACAAAAATTATAGCTGTATTTTTTGAAATTTTAGGGTTAATTTTATTATCATCATGAAGCTGAATTTGCATTTTAATCATTCGTTTATGTTTTTTTTTCTTTTGAATCAGCCATTGAGAAGGCATTCAGAAACCAGTTTGTGCCATCAGAGTAGGTATATATTCGGCTTTCAAAGTTAAAGTAGATAGTTAAACTTTTGAATCTACTGTATATTAAAATGAAGGCGCTTTGCAACTGCGTTTTTATTGCCATTTTCCTTCTTACTGATGTTATTGACCAAACAAATGCAGCTTGGGTAGGATCTACTTACGACAGTAACTCCGATGGTCACAAACCATTTGGTCCCCAAAATGTCGGTGAACATGGTGATGGAGAGCCAGTTTACGGATATTATTATGACCCTAAAACTGGTACACACGGTCGATTGCAGATCCAACAGGGTCCCTATGGAGGAGGTGGTCAACTTTACGCCTGATATTTTTCAGGCGGTGGCAACTAGAAAAGTTATCCTTCACACTGGAAAGGACAATTTTTCATGTATCAATAATTGAATTTTAATCATTACGAATTTTCATGTTAAATCATAAAGCCAAGCAATAAACAAACTGTTCGTCATCATATTCAAAATCGTAATTTTTGATAAATTGGTTTATTATTTAATTACTTATAATGAACTCAAATATTTTGAGGGATTTTTTACGAATATAGAAAATATTCCATTTTTCAATGTAGCTGAGAGTCGGGCAGAGTGTTCGAGACATCGCCAAATAATTAAATAAGGAAATATTTCCATTAATCTTTTAGCTTATCTTAATTGCTTAATGGAAGGAGATGGTGGAAAAGTTACAATTTAAGATACCGTCAATCTGCAAGAAATTATAACATTTTTGTGTACTCATATAAGATTTTAGCTTTGTTTCCTTCTTGAAAAACTCCCACAAAACTCACGAGGTGTACCATTTTAAAGAAAAAAAAGCTAATTCTCTTTATTTTATCATTTTTTGAGTACACTTGTCAAAGACTTATGTCAACCAGGATATATTCTTTCACAAAATCAGTCCTACACTATCACTTGTATAGAAAAACGTTAAAGTCAGTAAAGTTGGGTGCTCTTGAGTTGGGTGCAAATGAGATTGAGCATTTATGGCAAATATAAATTTGAATTTAAAAGAAAATATGTAAATAAATGACGACAAAATATCGTTGATTATTTTTGAGATTAGGTTTTTTTGTTACTCAATCACAATCCAATAGTTGGAATAAACGATGTAAAAGGCAAAACTAAGAAGTTGGTACATGGAGGTTGAACATCATACTTGTCAGGAAACATTAAATGTATTAACACTAAAATTAATACTCCAAAGGAACATTTGCAGAAGTACTGAATAAAATATCTTATAGAGAACAGTGACTTCTGATAACAAAATCATATACTTTTCAATGTAAAAACTTACAAAGAAATATCGATTTTATGGCGCAGCCTACATTGAAGTTTAGAAAATTACTTATTTCAAATTATTTAAGAAGTTAACATGCTTACAATTACACAAACCCATTCAAATATCAAATCAATTTCATCATTTATTAAACATATGTTGCAAGTTCAGCTTTGTTACGTTAAAACAAAATTTGTTCTAAAGATAACAAAATTAACGAAATACCAACTGAAAGAAAACGATACTTTAAACAAAATTTGTTTTCCCTTATCAGATCGTTTATTCTTTAGTATAAAAGTTAAAGCCATCTTCTAATAACGTAAGTGATATTTGAAAAGCCTATATTCGTAACTAATTGGCAATAAAATGCTGCTTTATTTTGATCAGATTCTGAAAGCAAAAAAACTTAAAAAAAGATTCATAATAACGAAGAACATTTAATCTTCTGATATTATCTACTAATTTTAATTTGTAAGACATAAGCAGCAGTCAGATTTGATAGACACCACTCCGTAATTTAGAATCGTACAGTAAAAATTTGTGAGATTAAATTCAAAATAAGATATTCTTATGATCACAATTGCATGGATACCGTTCATCACTTACTAGCGTTCTAATCTTTAAAATTTAATTTATTTTTCATTATAGATAAATATTCCAACCACAACTCTTATTTTTTCTTCAAATATTATATTTTGAGATAAGGGGTGTGCGATAGACTTACCTCCACGTGGTGCACCCTGGGCAACGTATACTCATACGGCAAAAAAGTTTATTAACCGGGAGTTGACTTCTGACCTCTAAATACCATGGCCCCACTGTGTGCCATATTCGACCACTTCCATAGTACTCATCTTACCTTTGCCTTTGTGTCTGTCTGCCTCTTTTACATCTGTGAATCGCTCTTCTGCTCCCCTTTCTCGACTTTCTGCTGCTTTGATGAACCTTCCCTCTGCGAAGCCCGAAGTCAACAAAAGGGCTAATGATAGCTGTCAAAACGCCTGCCATTTGAAATAAATAAATATTTTGAGATAATGCCCGTTTACAGATGTCTAACCAAAAATGTCTGAATTCAGTCGCAATGATTAGGATAAATTTACCCATCCAACCAAACCAGTTTTAGATTTGGTATCTACGCAAAAATTAAAAAAAAACTAGCTGCATAGTGAAGTAAATGTAATTTCAAAATGTATTTTTTCAGTGCAGTGGTATAGTAATCATAAGAGGCAAAACTTTCTCTACTGCATGGGCTTTGATCTTGTAAAAAAATATAATAAATTAATTCATAAAAGTCAAACGGTTATATTAGAAATAAAAGTTGCATCTACCACTGCTTTTTGTAAAAACAGAACATTTTATTGGGAAAAAAATAATAACGCTATTGGATAGCATTTTTAAATATAATCCGTTTGCAATTAACAGCGCAAAACCAGCTTTCACATTTAGTCATATATACTGTTTCAAAACCTTCAGAATTTTCATAGAAAAAAATTTCTGAGTCGTAACTCTGATTATTTTTAAATATTATTATTATTATTATTGAAGAAGTGAGCATTTTAAATTTCGTTCGCCTTAGTTGCCAGACTTTAAATAACCTTGAGTCGTTAGCCCATTCAACAAACTATTATTCTCCATATGGCAATTAGTTCATGCTAAATCAAAGTAATTATGATCTGTATCTAAACAAGGCATGCGCTATATTTTACCCTGTGGTTTTTCTAGATATATAAGGACTTTCTGTGAATCGACCCTGATCGCCTTTGATTTTTTTCAAAAATATCAATCCTAGAACTCAAACTAAATAAATAAAAAAATTAAACTTCGCTCACCACTGCTTGTTGTGTAAATATCATATTCTACTCAATCGCAAATATGCTGACAGCGAACATTATAAATGAAATTCGTTATAATTAACAGCATGCAACTAACTGTTGCATTTAGTCTCATCTGGTAAGATTCCTAAATCAAAAGCATTTATTTGAGAAAATCAAAGTTATAATTATATCTTGAGAAGTTGACAAGTTACTGTTGGCGAACTGAACATTTTTAACTATCAAATAAACGGCATTAGTTTCCTTGTGAATAAATTTCAATTTTCTTGAATTAGCAGTTCATCTATTAGAATAGGCTTATGCAAATTCAGAGTGAATATTTATCAATGTACACAATATTTAAAAAATGTCTAGCTGAACTAAAAC
>UZAE01001047.1:0-15606 GCA_900617975.1 Rodentolepis nana | reverse complement strand
CGAAAGGCGATTCCTGAAGTCGGCTACTTGATCACTGTCTTACGATCACGATTTCACATTCACGACGAGAACTTTCTGTCCCATCAACTTCTTCCTTTTAACATATTATTATTTATATCAAATGGCAGGGGTTTTGATAGTTATCATTAGCCCTTTAGTTGACTTCAGGCTTCACAGAGGGGAGGAACATCAAAGTGAAAAAATTCGAGAGTGAGGAGAGGGGAACAGAAGAGTGTTTCAAAGGTGTAAAAGAGACAGACACAAAGGTAGAAAAAAGGTGAGGTGAGTACTGTGAAGGTAGTCGAATATGATATACAGTAAGGTGATGATAGTTTGAGGTGAGAAGTCAACTGGTGGTTAAAAGACCTTTTTGCCGTATGAGTATACGTTTCCCAGGGTGCATCACGTGGAGGTAAGTCTATCCCACACCCCACAATATTATTATTCAGTATGGTTTGATCTCTACTCCTGACTAAATGATCAATACGTATTTTAGTAAATCATCGAATTTTGTTTTTAATAAGTTCAAATTTTTAATTTTTTCTCCAAACGCTGGCGAAGATCACACGATAAGTAAAGACTTAATTCTTATGAAATGTAAAATTCACGCAAAATGCACCTTCCAACAATTACTCTGACAGGATTGAAAAAAATACACAAAAATTTGTTTTACTTTCTTTGTGGAAATGATAACAAAAGGCAATAAATCTCATATATATATATATATATATATCACACAGGGTGTGCGATTGACTTACCTCCACGTGGTGCACCCTGGGCAACGGATACACATACGGCAAAAAAGTCTATTAACTGGCAGTTGACTTCTCACTTCATGCTACCATCACCTCACTATATGTCATATTCGACTACTTCCATAGTACTCACCTCACCTTTTTTCTACCTTTGTGTCTGTCTCTTTTACATCTTTGAAACACTCTTCTGTTCCCCCTCCCCTCTCGACTTGTTTCACTTTGATGTTCCTCCTCCTCTGTGAAGCCTGAAGTCAACCAAAGATCTAATGATAACTTTCACAACGCCTGCCATTTGATTTGAATGAATGAATGATGAGGATTATTCCTTCGCACACCCGTGACACTATGAAAGCCTGGGTTTAATGCAAGCCTCTTTAAGTAATGGTTTGAAAAGCCACATTTTCCTCGACTTGGATGGAGGAGTAAGTACATCGAATCTTACCATTCAAGAGCATGACTGAATATGTATAAGTTGGAAATTATTTATCTCGATTAAGCACAATGCTTTTAATTAAAATAATCGAAATCTACGTGGATAGAAAATGCGGAGGTTTCATGAAACATTTGACTATAAAACTAATGGTGGCATATTAATGTTAATCACAACAAGTGTGGTAAAAACGGAACAAAAAATATGAAAGGGATACCCCCCCCCCTCCCCTCATCTAACGATTAATAAATAAATAAAAGCTTTAAACAAACAAAGCAAAGAGATGGGAGAAAGCAGGAGAGCTGAGAGAAAAAGAAACCAAAACGGCAAATAACCTATCATTGACATTGACCAAGACAAGTCATTTCTGATACACACAAGACAGACATACAAAGTAAGTCCAAATGATGGAATTTAGAAAAATCAGGAAAAAAATACTACTAAATTAAACATCGGTAAAATGACACAGATTACAAGATAAATGGCTTAAGAACTCAAAGTAATCTTGATAATAGCCAATAAGGCAACTGACAAATTAATCAATACTTTGTAGTTGCAGTGCTTTCCACTTGAATGAACCTTAGCACTGGGAGATTTAATTACTTTGACAAAAAGTTCAAAGTGAGTCGAATCCCCGGATCTTTGGAACCGAGGAAATAAAAATCCCAAATTATCCGAAGGGAATTAATTTGCAGAAAAGAATAAGAAAGACAATCTCTTGCTTAATCCCGAACGTTTTCAAATACCATATAACTGAAAGATAAATAGAAGATACCAATTTAAACTTTCAGACAAACTCAGAAAGATGCATAAAACACCTATCAAGTGGAAGTTAATCTATCCTTGAAAAAATCAATATTTGCCGTATTATTGTCAACAATCGATAACTGGATGGCCAAATAGGCTCAGTAGACACATTCAACTCCGTAAAGTAGAAATATTTAGAATAGGGCATTCTAAATGCGATTATACTTTACTTTCATTAATGCTTTTAGTCTGACTAGAATAGAAAGGACCTCTGGACTGGATTTTGTTGCAAAAAATATAGATTTTATCATCCATAAAGTTTATGTTATGATAACTATTTATTTTTAGAAACAAAAAATGAACTCTTATTTTGAGATTACTATAAACTATCACAAAATAAAAATAAATTCAAAGGCATTTTATGATCGTTGGAGTTAAAAATTTCTTAACAAGTCCTTATAAAGGTTCTAAAAAACACAACAAACTCAGAGTAATTTAATTTAACTCAAACTTAATCCTACTAATATGAACGTTAATAAATCGTTTAAAAAAATAACTGAATTCAACTCACTCGTCTCAGCATTCTATTCATCTCAACTTGGGGAATTCGTGTATACATTGCAATTTCTCGCACAATTTCATGGTTCAAGTTGGAGAGAGATTGTGGGTTCTTTTTCGTGGGATCGGAGGGGAATAAAATTGGGCTCTCCCCCTCTTCAAGTACCCACGGGTGCTTGCAGAGCTCCTCCATACCAATTCGTGATTGTGGATCAACGCACAGCATGCGAGCCAAAAGATCTTGACTGCTTTTACTAAGCGTTTCGTCGACAGAGTAATTTCCCTTCTAAAAGGACGAGAAAAGAACTAAGAAATCTTTGGGGGTTAAGAGAACATTCCCTTTAATGACGTTAATTAGAACTAACCACAATTAGCTTTGTTAGCTTTTCCGGTTTTGACGGATCGAATGGTAAGCACCCCATAAGCATGGCGTAGAGAATGACTCCCATAGACCAAATATCAGCCTAAAAATAAACACTAAATTCATCAATTAAATTACAGCAGGGCCACTGTATTCATGATTTTGAAGAACTTCTGGTGCTGCGTAAGCTAATGATCCACAAAAGGTGTTTAAATATTTGCTATCGGCATTCTAAAGAATTGATAATTAAAAATAACAAAAACACTACCTTTGCACAAAGACCAAAATCAATGACTCGAATAGAGTAATCATCTTTAAGAAGGATATTTTCCTGAAAGGTAGAGGATAATATTAAAAAGGCACTATACTGGTTTGAGATCTCGATGTGCTATTCCCTTGGAATGTGAGTAACAGATTGCGGAAACAAGTTGTCGAAAAAGAATGCGTGCATGCGACTCCTCCAAATTTCCGTTGTGCAAAATGTAATCAAAAAGTTCGCCTCCAGGAACATACTAAAAGCAAACATCAAGAGTACAACGAAAACAGAACAAACCTCTAGTACAAGATAGAATGCGCCGTCTGTTTCAATAACATGATAAAGTGAGTAAATATTAGGATGAGATAAACGCTTGAGAGCCTCAATTTCACAACGCACACGATGAAGTTCACCCTAAAGGTAACATTCATTTGACGAAGCTTAACTAACTGTTAATTTTCTTTTATCAATGACTTTAATTGCGACTTGTTGCCGCGTAAGAATGTGAATAGCAAGATATAATCTGCCGAAAGTACCATCTGCAATGGGTTCGCATAAAAAATATAATCCTTGGAGGGCTCGAGGAATCATTAGTGATAATTAAACTTTTAAAAATCCAGACTCAGTGCGCCAGAAAACACGATTCGTTGAGGGTAAACTAAATCTGCGCTGTATTTATTGATGCGAATAAACCACCAGTGAACGATGTTATAAAAATGATTTCCAAAGGTTAGTAGAAAATACTAATTTTATTTGCGAAAATATCTTTAAATTGCTATAATATAATCGAATTATTAAATGTCATCAAATAATATTATTGCTTTTAGTATAATCAGGGAGCTGTTTTCCATAAAATAGTTTAAGTAGATATACTATATTATTACCTACGTATTTCTGTATAAAGTTTCTATATTCATTGAGGGGTTTGGTAATTTTACCACTTACTATTTTTCTAAACCCGTTTGGGAAATTTTAACCAACAGAACATTAATTAGTCAACAAATGCCGCGAATTTTGCCATCTCTCCTAAATTTTTAGCAGCTCTATAAGGACAAGGTAACCAATCACTTTGCAAATAAAGCATTTCGTGCGATTTATTAACAATTCGAATTTTACAAAAAGTACATTAGTTTTAAAATAGTTACTCATACGAAAATATTCTATGACAGGGTCATTTTATAAAATATATCTAAGCATTTAAACGCATAAGGGCTGTAAATTCTTCCACAGTCAATACTCCATCTCCATTATCATCAACTTTTCGAATAAACTTCGCGATGTCGCATTCTGGAATATTCACACCAATTTTTAGAAGACCTATGTGGATTTCTTGAACTGTTAGCGTACCAGAATTATCCGTATCCATTTCCAAGAAGGTATCTCTCCATTCATCGATTCTAATAACGGAGAACTAAATGTTATTGCATCCTGAATAATTAAAGATTTTATATTTGGTTATAATCACTTACGTGGTCGTAGGGATTTCTTTTAGGCCGAGTGCTCGCTCATATTCATCCAATGTGACTATTCCATCACCGTCCGAGTCGAATAAACTAAGAAATTCCTGTAAGAAATAATAAATATAAATAATAAATATGTACGAGCGATAAAAAATATAGCATTTAGAAAATGATCAACATGGTGGTTTGAAAGGTAAAAAGAGGTTTATATAGTTTGCACAATATTAATTCAGTAGACTTTAATTTTGATAAAGCTAAGCGAAAAGAGGATGCCCCTAAAAGTGTCTTTTATATGATTTTCAAATAGTGGCTTAATAGGAAAGGCAAAATCTATTAAATGCAGTCTGGAAAACAAAAATGCTTAATATAACCATTATCAATTAATTAACAAATAGCAGCCATATCAATTTCAAAATCTGAAACACGTTTTAATGTGTATCAAGTTTGGTTAAAAACTCTCAAAAAGACACTTTGATTTTTTTACGATTTTGACCAATTACAATATTTCATAAAAGTAGGTTATTTGGCATATGTAACCAAAATCTCGTTATCTTGTAACTTAAATAAGCAAATTACATCTTTTGGAAAAACACAAGTAGTCTGTACTGTATTTAGGTGGTAATGACAAACAGTAAGTTAACTAATATTCATCATTTCCCGTTTAATTCACTACTAACTGAAAATAATCATCAAGAAATCCTGTAACGTAAATGAATATTCTATAACATCTCAATCTTAAAATTTATGAATTAACCATTTTCATATAATTGCATTAGAAAGCAATGAACTTCGAATTTACAATGGCGCAAAAAATAATCAATGTGCAATCAGCTGATTCATTAAAGCGAAAACATTTCTCCTTTATATGAAGTTAACTGGAGTTAGATTGAAACAGGTCAGTGCTTTAATCTATCGTCATACAGATAACTGAAGTAGTACAAATTTAAGCATTTATTGCAAACTTTTACTTACGACAACGCGAGATTTCGGGAGGTTAGAGTCCACTAAACACTTTTCAATTTCTTCTCTACTTAAGCTGCCGCTTCCATCGGTATCCATATTAAAAAATTTTGCGAGGAGTTCCTTCCTTTCTTCCTTTGTGAAAGTCATTTTACACCGCGCTTGCAACTTCGACTACGGAACGTGTACAGATCTTTATCTCACTTTTATGTGTTTGTGAATTAATGTGGGTCGCGCTTGTGAAACTTTTTTTCTTGCAACCCACCAATCAAGTTGGAGTGCCGATATATAATGAAACGCACATCAGGAATGTAAGCCAAGAATGTATACTACTCATTGAAAAAAATACTTGACTATGCATAAAAGTGCAGTAAATCGATTTTACGTAAAGTTTTTGTGAGACCAAAGGGTTTGACCAAAGGCAGTACATAAATTCAGTTTACGACTTTAGAATCTGGATGTAAGTTTTCATTTTCTTTAACATTTCTTTCATTTCTTCCTATATTTCAGCTAATCAAATTCCATGGAGACAATTTTGACTGGGTACCAAGTGGAAACAATTCACAAAATAAGCATGACATTTTCTAAATTCTTAAAAAAAAACACTTTAAAAACCAATTATAACCACAGTATATTACATTTTACATTTCTCTTACTACCTCGGAAACAGATATTCCGCTTTCTCAAATAAGGAGAAGCCAGAAGCATTTCATAAAGTCATTCTTCCATTAGACCAACGTTACTCATGACCTTGAAATAACCAAACAGGCAAACAGGAATTATTTAATGCCACTTTCTCAACGGGAATGTACTCTAGAGTAGTTTTTTACCACAATAAAACGTTATATTCACCGTGATAGTTTCATTTTTGATAATAGGGCATGAACATATCCACATGATGCCAAGGTCTGTGTTTGCGTACATTTTCAAATTAAATTGATTTTTAAAGTGAACAAAACTTACATCCAATTTATCCTTTGGAAGGTTTGAATCCTTGAGGCACTGTACAATTTCCGATTTGGATAATTCACCATTATGATCGAGATCCATTAAATGGAATTTCTGCAGTAATTCTTTCTTTTGTTCTGGCGTATATTCTATCATTCTTTAATTGTAATCGAAAAATTATGAAGCAATGATTAGTTTTTTTAGTAAATTTATAGGCAAATGGTTAAGGTCTGATTAACCAATGGGAACCTACTGGCAACTGTGCTCTTCAACTTGTGAATATACCAAAAAAAACACTTGATATGGTGTGAAATCAAATATAGCGTATGATGGAAAAATGATTAAATTTTAGATAAAAATCGATGACCATCATTCAGAAAGTGCCAAGTGAACCTTTTCCGAAGTGGAGAAAAAAATTAGTTCCCATTTATGTCCTAAGTTAAATTTTTAACCATGGCGATAGACATACCTTTACGTGGTGCACCCTGAGCAACGAATGCTCATACGTCAAAAGAGTCAATTAACCGACAGTTGACTTCTGACCACCATGACCCATCTGTGTATCATGTTCGACCATTTCCACAGTACTCAACTCACATTTTCTCTGCCTTTGTGTCCGTCTGTCTCTTAAATCTGGGAATCGCTCTTCTTTCCCCCCCCCCCCCCCCGAATTATTCCCACTTTGATGTTCCTCTCCTCTATGAAGCTTGAAGTCAACTAAAGGGCTAATGATAACCATCAAAACGCCTGCAATTTGATGTAAATAAAATTTTAACAAAATAATTATTTTTTTTATCATTTTCACATAAAGACCGACACGGAAAGAGCAATCAAGATTTTCCCCTCCCACGTGGAATGAGTCAGATTCTTTATTATCCACCTTTTAATTTCCTTTCATTCAAAAGAATTCATTCAAATCATCAGTATAAACGTAGTAGAATAGATGCCTGCCTGTCCATTGGGAGACGCGATTGAAGAATTGGCTAGTGTATTCAACAAAGAAGTGCAGCTGAATCCACTTTTACAAAATTTTTTGTTTATTTCAAATTTTAGGCGTTTTGATAGCTATCATTAGCCATTTAGCTGACTTCGGGCTTCATAGAGGGAAGGTTCATCAAAGTAGAAGAGAGTCGAGGGGTGGGGAACAGAAGAGCGATTCACCGATTTAAAAGAGGCAGACAGACACAAAGGTAGAGAAAAAGGTAAAATGAGTACTGTGAAGGGGGTCGAATATGACAAGCATTCGGGCTATGGTAGTTTGAAGTCAGAAGTCAACTGCCAGTTAATAGACATTTTTGCTGTATGGGTATACGTTGCCAAGGTTGCACCACGTGGAGGTAAGTCTATCTCACACCCCTTTACAAAATTATCGATTGCTAGGAAGAGATGAGTCAAATTTAGGATTACAAAAGAATTTTGTTAAATAAACTTGTTGATGTTTTAACAGTATCGTTTGGGTGATGATAGTCAACTGTTCTTATCACAAAAATAGTTGAACGACAGGCAAAACTTCTCCATGTTACTGAACGAAATGGCAAACTAAATTACAGACTCAACTATTTCGTAATTTTTGATAATAAACCCTCATAATTCACGTGATTTTTTAGTAAAGATAGAATTTTTTCATAAATCGTCAAAGTTCACGCGGTAGATGCATCAATTTCACTTTACGCAAATGTTAGTTACAGACGAAAATCGATTACCTAATTATGATCAACCCACATAGAGACCGGGGTCTAGTGTTTTTTTAGCTAAAGGGTGTTTTGCATGCTACTTAGTTTCAATGATCAACTAATAATGTAAAATATGAGGTGATGTGTCAAACCTTTGTGCGTTTGTGGCATTTTAGTGACAAGGTCTTTTTGCATAATTAACACGTGATTTTAACAATAAGTCCAATTTGCACACAGTTAATATCTTTAAATTATACTCTCAGTTAACTATTATGTGGTACCAATAGTGACTGTGTTAACTAATTTACCAATTTTGCCTTTTACAAGATTGCTTAACGTGTTCACTCATGTTTTAAATTTTGCTTTTTAAGCTATTCATTCTCGTCGTGTAAGTCAATTATCATGGTTCCAAAAAGAATTTTTTAAATTGAAAATGCCAATTATAAATAGCTGCTTCATTTTGTCTATCTCCTCATGAGAAACTAATTCCTCACTCAAATAGAAGGTAGAAGGCCGCTCTCAGCTTGTATCCACATCGTGAAAGGATAACATTTTCGCCTACTCCAACACAATAGAGAATAATCTCTTCTATTGTTCCTTAATCGCAAGCAGATTTCAATTTATGCAATTTATATATATCCGTCTAATTGGGAATTATTGTTCTTTAAAAAAACAAATATTATGGAGAGTTTTATTGAAGTTCATGGAGATAGTTCAAACAAAATTATGGAGATAAAATTCATGAGAACAATGTCAAAATGAGAAGCGTAACCAGTAGTGAATCGGGACGCAGACTCGTTTGTTGGCATGCCAAAAGTGAAATTAAGCAACTAATGCCATTGTTCGGTTATCGACGCTTATTCATGCAGTCTTTAATAAAAACATTTGAACTTGAAATGCATAATAGCGTCATGTACATTTTACTATCGCGCGAATCCTGATCCCTTAAATGCCAAGCAAAGCCTAAAAAACTAGTCACTGTTGTTATTGTCCATGGAAATAAGAAATCTTTTACGATTGAAACAAAAGACAAATTAAATAAGGAATGAAAGAGAGATATTGAGCCTTTTATCTCGGTTGATACAGTTCTATGACTGGTCATATAGCCATGAGTTAAGGAGCAGAACAGTTCCCATAAGTTGCATATGTAACAATCGTCAAAATTTCACTCATGATTGAAAATTTCCAAAATTCACCAGTGTTATAAGAGAGATGAAATGAGCCGCTCATTGACTAGATAATTATTGTCCAAAGATTTCATCTAGTATGGCCCATCACTTGAAATATCGATTATTTTCGCGGTAACCATTCTTTTCACAAAACAGAGTTATGAGAGCAGTAAGTAATCATGTCTTCATATTACTTGTCCCCGAAGGCTAATTTTGGCAGAGGTAATATTTCAAAGAGATATATGTCAGAGCACGAAATGTGACCTTTTTATCGCTTATGAATTAACAGATAAGATGATTCAAAGATTTTATTAAACTTCACATAAAATAATTCAATATACAAAAAATCAATTTGCTTGATCAAAGTGGGTTTAAATAAAAAATAAAACGACATGTGTTCAAACCACGTGCAGCATTAACTTACTCTAAGGTTGTGCAACCGATATTACATTCTCTTGTAAAAAAAACAAGTATAAATATCAAGAAATTCTATTTTAGACAAAAATTTTAGTAGAAGATACACCTCAATATATGGAGGCTTAACTATAAATTGTATCTTGTTGTTGTGAAGAAACTTTTTGTTTTGTGTTAATAATTTGAATTTCAGATATCAAAATGATTCAGACATTAGTCAGCATAAGGAGAAACATGAAATAGCATGACCATAGTTCAATTAAGTCGTCTCTGTGTAAATCAGATTACAACTGGCAATTATTGCTTAAATTTCATGTAAGGTCTAGACAATAAACAAGAAATTTTGAATGCATCCTAGTAAACTTGTATCCGCAAGTTTAATGCAGGCTTAATTTATTAACACAAATTACTTTAGACTTTCAGTTCCCGGAAAACAAAAATTATCTAAAAAGGTAACCTAAAAGTGGAAAAAAACGATAAATCTCCTGAAGAAAATGCACTTTAATAGACCACAAATAATTAGCTCATTCCTTAGTTATGACGTAATATTATGTAACCAACTAATATCAGACAAAATATGACTACCTAGGTAATTGGGATGTTAACAAGTAGCATATACTAAGTATCGTTTAATTACAGTACAAATTAGCAGAGATAAGCACTTCTCTGTAGGTTTTAAATTAATTGAAATTTCATATTTATTTTTTTACTAATACCAATAACACAGCGAACTATATATCAGAGAAAAGTTGCCCACGTTATAGAGCTTCAACTACTCAGACACTGGTAAGAGTAAATAGAGCATGCATTGATAAAAATTGATAAAATATATGTATTTGTGAGATAAATGATTGGCTGCCTAATTGACCAACAATGGGAGAGATAAATTCATCACTAGTGGTCTTAAATATACAAGCCTGAGTGTGGAAGCCTAGATTTCGATAATTCAGCACTTGAGGGATGAACTTAATAGTGCTAGAATTTTATTATTGTCCTCGACTGAATACGCTGAAAATAGGCGATTTGGCTATTTAAAATAAGGAATTGATATTTTGTGCTTTCATGATATAAATAAATCGGACCCATGTCGAATAAACGTAGAATGCTAGTATATTTAGCTTATAGTACTTATGAATGAACACTAAGTATAGATCCCTTTCATCGTTAGGCTAAAAGCAACTATTTTAATTATACCTGGTGAGTAGAGGCCCACTAAAATGTAAAGTAGAGGATTACTTTTGATATGTTCATATAAAGACTAAATTAGGGTTTGTTCTTATGATATCAAACGATCAGCGTTAAGCAAACCACCTAAATATATCAAATCAAAAGTAAAGTTGAATATAAAAAGCATAAAATGAAATGTTCAAATCAAATAGCCTTTCATCATAAATGGTGTTCTTTACTCTAAAATTTCCAATCTTTGCTTCCTCTTCCAATATGTTTTTATATTATTGAAACAATAACCCCCTTTGCTCATATAATAAATAGTCATTTACTTCGAAAGAATACAAACTTATCTAAGAAGCTCAGCATGAAATATTGAAACTAGAACATTTGAACCAAGCATGGTTTGCAATTTCATAGAATTTATTAAAAATTCCAAATGTTATTAAGTTCAAGGACGTACGTGAGTAAGGTCAAATACCACTCTAATCAAGATGGGTAACAGAACCAAAGCATTTGCAATTAGAAATAACGTCCTCGCTTATTGACATATACAATTATTATACATATTGCTCTTATTTTGTGATTTAGCGAAGCGACTGGATATCTGAATGATCTTCTCTACAAATTTTATAATTCCGAAGGTCCGTTTTCATTCATCTAAAACTGTGCAATGGAATTCGTATAGTCGTAAGTGCCTCAAGATTCAAATAAAAGCGAAACTTAGAAAATAATGCAAACAAGTCAGAAGGGTAACCAGTAAATATGATTTTCTGTTCATATGTCTGAATCGAACCCTGTAGTAAATTAGCTTCATCATTGTATATGTCGCCTTACCCTATGATATGGGAATACGTTATTGTCCTTTATTTCACGTTCAATGAAAAAGACTGTGATAAAGCAAACGGAGAGCGTGTTTAATAGTCACATTCCGCTGGTATTTTCGAAAAATGTTGCATATTTTGTCAAGAGAAGATTATTTTATTCTTATTATCTATGTAAATAAAATAACTATATTAACTATTTTTAATTAAATCATGACGTTAGATCAGGGAGATGGATTTAATTTTGAGCATTTGAATTATTTATAGTTTAAAATAAACTTAGAGCACAATTGTTATTAAAATGATGATTTGAAGTAAAATTTGACAACGCTTTCAAACAAAACAATAATAACAACAATTATACCAAAAAAGAATATTAATAATTTTAAAGGGAATTTTAATCTAGTACTTCTAAGTTTTGTAGGTCAAAGTTGGTATTATGTGACTCGTGTTAGCCAAAGGATCCCTCTTAAACCTCCTGCTTCAATACTGCAGAGATGTTTAAAAGAAATCGGGGAGGCTTTTCAAAATTTGGCAATCGTAAAAATGATAAGAAACCAAATTACTTTCAGTCAGAAAATGAAGCGCCCTTGGACGTTGAAAGCGCTTTGTCAGAGTCCAACCAAAATCGTTATAATCGTGCCAAAGCCAACGATGTTATGGATAGGCGCTATGGTTTCGAACAGTTTACTGGACCTGGCGAACGCTTTGGTTGGTTAATAAATATGCACCCAACAGATATTCTCGATGAAAATAAAAATCTTGTCAGTGCTGTCGATTTCTATTTTATACAGTCCGACGGTGGACGCTTCAAGGTTTCTCGACCTTATCTTCCATATTTCTTCATTTCTGTTAACGGAGATCGTGATGTTGAATCGGAAGTAACCACTTTCCTGACACGAGAGTTTTCTGGTCGAATTGTCAAGATTGAGGTTGTCGAGAAGGAGGACCTTGATATGCCTAACCACTTGATTGGTTTGAAGGCACGCTATCTAAAGCTTTCTTTTAATTCTGTTGATGAATTAGTTCGAGTTCGAAGGGAAATCGCCAGTCGAGTTAAGCGCAACAAAGAAATTCAGAGTGATAAATCAACTTATACTGATATGCTTGGTGAACACTTTCAAGACGTTAGTGATCCTGCAGCAACAAGTACCCTGCCTAAATCGAGAACAGTCAAAGATGCCTACGACTATCTTACAGATCTTCGAGAATATGATGTTCCATACTTGATGCGAGTATCTATCGATTTGGGTATTTTTGCAGCTCATTGGTATACAGTTAAATGTCGACCTGGTCAATTACCTGAATTTCAACGTAGCGAGGAAACTGTAGCGTGGCCAGAACCGGTTGTCTTAGCTTATGATATTGAAACGACTAAGCTTCCTCTCAAATTTCCAGATTCTTCTATTGATCAAATCATGATGATCTCTTACATGATCGATGGTGCCGGTTTCCTTATTTGCAACCAAGAAATTATTGCTGAAGATATTGAAGACTTTGAATTCACTCCGAGACCAGAATTTCCAGGTCATTTTCAAGTTTTCAATGTTGCTAACGAGGAGGCCGTGATTCGCCATTTCTTCGATCACATTCTTCAAGTTAAGCCTACTGTTATGGTTACTTACAACGGTGACTATTTCGATTGGCCATTTGTAGAGGCTCGTGCAGCCGTCTATAATATCAGTATGGCGGAGGAAATCGGTTTTTCTCGAATGAAAGGAGGACCTAGTCCTGGAAGAGATGGTAACTCTGGCGATTATCTTTCTCGCTCTGCTATCCACATGGATTGTTTCCGGTGGGTCAAAAGAGATAGTTATCTACCTGTCGGTGCCCATGGCCTGAAGGCCGTTGCTAAGGCAAAACTCAACTATAACCCCATTGAAATGGATCCGGAGGTTATGTGCTTAATGGCAAGGGAAGATCCCCGAACTCTGGCTAATTACTCAGTTTCAGATGCTGTAGCAACTTACTATCTCTACATGAAATACGTTCACCCCTTTGTTTTCGCTTTGTGCACAATTTTGCCGTTGAATCCGGACGATGTACTAAGAAAAGGATCTGGAACACTATGCGAAGCACTCTTGATGGTTCGAGCTTATGAAGCGAATGTCGTTTTTCCTCATAAAAAAACCTCTGACACTCTTAATGATGGCATATTTAGCGAATCTGGACTACGTTACTCCTTTACTGATGATAATAAACTAATTGACTCAGAAACTTATGTCGGTGGTCACGTTGAAGCTCTTGAAGCAGGTGTTTTTCGTGCCGATATTCCGGTTCGTTTTCGACTGGTTCCGGCTGCTTGCAAACGCCTTAGAGATGACGTAAGAAGGTGTCTGACTGAAACAATTTCTCTCGAATTAAATGCAAAAGATTCCAGCTTGGTTGAGAGTCTAGTTGATTCCAAGAGTTTCGATGAAGTGTGCAGTCAAGTTGAGGCCACATTAGAGGATTTGTCGGAGATGCCTTCACGCGTGGAGTGTCCTCTTATTGTCCATTTAGATGTTGGTGCTATGTACCCCAATATTATTCTCACTAACCGACTTCAACCGTCAGCAGTTACGGCGGATGCCGATAAACATTGCTCAGGTTGTCATTTCTACAAACCCGGCGCAAATTGCCAACGATTCATGACATGGCAATGGAGAGGAGAACTATGGACAGCTTCTAGGGCTGAAGTATACCGAGTTCAGGCTCAATTACAACAGGAAAAGTTCCCTCTGAAAGGTGAACCCTTTCCTGTACCCTTCCATAAGCTTCCCAAGGAGGAGCAAATCGCCGTTGAAAAGAAACGTCTTGGTGATTTCTGCCGTCGAGCTTATAAGAGAATTCATATCACTCGAACAGAGGAGAGAACAGCAATGGTAAATTGTTTTTTTTCGATTTTATTATAATTTAATTTTTGTTGCGTTCTTTAGTTTATTTATCCTTTTATCGCTTATTTAAGTAATTAAGTGACGGTCGATTTCTTTGAGGGTGAGTTGTAGCTCATTTTATTAATCGCATTATCTATTTGTTTCCCTTATTCTGCTTTAATTAGACTTTTAACTGATCCGTAAGGCCTCATTCACCAAATCCACTGGCTGGCTTATTCTAAGTCTAGATTTGTTTTTCAATTAGTAATTTTTAGTTTTTCATATATCACAAAATTGAAATTCACTGATATTTCTTGTTATTCTAGGTATGCCAACGCGAAAATTCCTTTTATGTCGATACTGTGCGAGCATTTCGTGATCGACGATACAAATTCAAGGGCCTGACGAAAGTCTGGAAGCGCAAATTGGATGAGGCTGTTAGTGCAGCAAAGGCTGGAACCGGGGATCCAGCAGACGTGAAGCAGGCCAGTTCTCTTTTAGTGCTCTACGACAGTCTTCAACTAGCTCATAAGTGTATTCTCAATTCCTTCTACGGATATGTGATGCGTCGAGGCGCTAGATGGCATTCCATGGAAATGGCAGGAGTTGTGTGCCATACTGGAGCTAATATTATCACAAGAGCTCGTGAACTTATTGAACAGGTTTGTGAATCATTTGTGCTGAGCTTATACTAACAATTGCATCATTGATCTGTAACTCGTTTGATTCCTCTAGTTTATTTTACCAACAACCTTAGAAGGTGTATTCCTACATGCTGTCTATTTTATAGGCTCTAACATGCAACTATTCTAATTCATTGCTATGTA
Organism: Rodentolepis nana; assembly: GCA_900617975.1. Taxonomy (NCBI): domain Eukaryota; kingdom Metazoa; phylum Platyhelminthes; class Cestoda; order Cyclophyllidea; family Hymenolepididae; genus Rodentolepis; species Rodentolepis nana. The sequence continues at coordinate 202 of UZAE01001047.1, read as the reverse complement.
AAGGGTGTTCTGATATAAATTTGACAAATTTGAATCTGGATTTGTCAAGGGTGCGATGCCCAGTTTTCAAAATTGACGATTCTGAATAGATTTCTTAGCAATCTTATAACAAATGGCAGGCATTTTGATAATTTCATTAGCCCTTTAGGTGACTTCAGGCCTCACAGAAAAGAAGAAATATCAATGTGGAAAAAATTTCGAG